>JANEYF010004723.1:0-35000 GCA_029963845.1 Rhamnusium bicolor
TACTCATATTTATAGTGCCACTAAACAATACAACATAACTTATAAAATAAGGTAGAAAAAATGTTAATTTTCGAATATACCCTAGGTGTTAATTCCTCTTCTTTTTCTTTTTAACATCTTTGCTCTTAAAGCAGATAGTGGTAGCTCATCTTCAGATTCATTAGAATTTACGTGAGGTAATGAATCGTAAAAGTTGTGATACATTGAAGGTACAGTATGGTCTTTTCCATGACAAAGAAACTGCAGATCCGAATATTTTTTATCATCAATGGGAAGTTTAGAGTCATAGAATGGTTTAAGCTGAAAATATAAATTCTCTCTGCGTCCTTTTCTTTTCATAATGTTTACAGCTTGAAATTGTATGAGTAACTGCAACTTTGTTTTGACAACTCAACCATCTTCTTCGCACGAAAAGACATTTTTTATAAAATTATAAACGAAATACGCTACTTTAATTAACGGTAATACCGAACAATTTTACTTGTGCTGCTGATTGCTGGCAGCGTTGTCAGATGTTGTATTCTAGTACGAATATTTTGTTTTTCTAGAGCAGTACAAAGCTGAAAAAACTTTTTTGGAAAATTTTAAACAACACAGTGTAACATAATAATTATTACAAACAATAAACAGTATAAGTACCCACTAATAATTGAATATTCATGGCATAGGATTAAAACACTTAATTTATTAAACGCTTACACTCATTGGAAATTAAATATTTCACCCCTTACGATAGAAAACACTTAAAAAAATTAAGTTTGCTATTACATACTTAAGTTAGATACCTAAAAATGGTTCATAAGCCTTTATAGCAAAATCCCATGATAGGCGCTTACACCTTTATGATTTTGAGTTTGTCAGCGAAAATCGACCAAAATATATTACAAGCTGCCACTTTACACTTAAGTTGATTATTCAAATATTTTATAAATGATAATTCCTAAACATTTTACATAATTTACCTAAAAAATGATTCATACGCCTTTGTGGCGTAATGCCCTGATTGGCGTTTACGCCTAAATAGTTTTGATTTCTTTAGCAAAATATATTACAAACTGTTACTCTACACATTTAATTAAATAATTAAAAGTTTGCAACCGATAATTACTGGATATTTTACATATTTACCTAAGAATGGTTCATACGCCTTTATGGCATAATGCCGTAATTGGCGTGGCAAAATATATTACAAACTGTTACTCTATACATTTAGTTAACTAATTTACTATTTGCAACTGATAATTAATGAAAATTTTATATATTTACCAAAAAAATGGTTCATACGCCTCTATGGCGTACTGCCACTTGTAAGATTGGCGTTTACGCCTTTATAATTTTGTGTTTTTTGACCAAAATATGCTACAAATCCACAAACCGTTTGGTCAGATCATGCGCCATATTAGTAGGTATTGATTCATGAAAAAAAGTGATTTTGGCCAAAAGTGGCGTATACGCCCCTATGGCTTGAGACCCTCGATATATATATATATATATATATATATATATATATATATATATATATATATATATATATATATATATATATATATATATATATATATATATATATATATATATATATATATATATATATATATATATATACCGGGTGTCCCAGCCTCGCGTCGGCCAAATGTCCTGGCTCTCTTATAAGAGATATCGAAAAATTTCAAAAACGGGGTGATAGAGGGCGCAAAGATACATAGTCTAAAAATATTTTGAAATATACAGGGTGATCCATTGAGGCGTGACGATATAAACTTATGTTTTTTTAAATGGAACACTAGGTATATTATTACATATTTGAATTCTACTTTTAAAGACTACTCAAGCGATATGCCACTTGATGGGTCTGCGATGGGTCGGTACCATAATATGGGTGAGTTTGTACCAAAAACATGCCAACTTTGTGAGCTCACTGTGACGTAATGGAAGGACATTTTGAGATCTAGATTATGTCAAAAATTGTCAAACACCCTGTAGTTTACGCTACTTTTATCGGATCTAACGAAATCGGTCATTTTATACCGGGTGAGTCAGGAAACGCCAAAACTACTTTTTCTCATTTTTTTCAAATGGAACGCCCTGTATATTATGACACCAAAGGAAAGCCCTTTGAAAGAGCTTTCCACTGATATAAAGGTTCAAGGGTCTATCTATCATGGGTGCCAAGAATTTGATGGCAAAGTGGCACAATTCGAGGTTTATTAAAAAAATTACGCTCAATTTTCAATTGTTTTGTGAATTTTCGCTTAAATCGGCGCTTTTCAGTAAGAAAATTTCAAAAATAATTATCCTTATACTCGGAGAAAAATACCGTACTTCAGTGCAGAAAAATACTTAAGTATAAAATAGTCAACGCCTGATAAATTTAATTTTTTTTTTCTGAAATGCGTATATAAATTCATGTCATGACAAGTCTTTTCTAGCCCGACGTAATTTTGTCGCGAAATGATTTATTATTTTAGAACGGTGCTTAATAAAACGTAGCTTTTCGTAGTATTTTTTTCTCAGCTTTAAAATGGTGTAATTCATTCTTCTAAAATAAGACCAAAAAATACTTTTATTTTCAATTCAATGAAAGATAGTAAAATTTTTGTTAAGTTTGGAAAGCTGTTGTTCCACGTACTATCATCGAAAGAATAAATAAAAAAAAATTGTAGAGAATTTCAAATTGCTTCCAACTTTCAATTTATCGAAATAAATTCAAAAAAATCAAGTAGGTACCTGTCATAAAAGTACCAGTCTTGTCAATAATTTACTTTATTGTTGTAAAATTTCGAGTGTTGATATTTTTCTTAGTATAAACGAACGAGTAACAATGAAATTCACCCAACAAGAGTTAACTGATATGATATATTGTTTGGGAGAAGCTGATAGGAATTGCTTATTGGCATCAAGGATTTATGGAATGAAATACCCCGAGAGACGAACTCCTGATCCCAACTCATTCAAAAACTTGAGAGAAAGATTTGAGGACACTGGTAATGTGTGTTATACCAAAAGAAAATTGAGGAACATGGTTGTAAATAATGAAGAACACGAATTGACAGTTTTGCTTCACGTGCAAGAGAATCCTCACATAAGTTGTCGTGAAATTGAACAACAAACCGATGTAAGTAAAACTTCTGTAAATCGTATCATCAATAAATACAAATATCACCCCTATCACATTCAACTACACCAAGACCTTTATGGGGAAGATTTTCAAAATCGTATTAATTTCTGCAATATAATGCTAAATAAAATTAACGAAGATGCCCAATTTTTATCAAAGGTTTTATTTACCGATGAAGCTACCTTTCGCAGTAATGGGACAGTAAATCGCTATAACATGCATTATTATGCGACTGAAAACCCGCACTGGGTCAGGCAAGTGGATCACCAAAATCGATGGTCAATTAATGTATGGGGTGGTATATTAGACAACTATGTCATTGGACCGTGGTTTTTTGAGGATGGGGCATTAAATGGCCGAAGATATCACAATTTCTTGCGTTTGAATTTAGAGGGGCTGCTTCAAGATGTAGATGAAGACGTTAGAGAGAACATGTGGTTCCAGCACGACGGTGCACCCCCACATAACCATCGAATAGTAAAAGATTTTTTAACTAATTGGAGAGGGGAACAATGGATTGGTCGTGGAGGACCCATAAGATGGCCGGCACGGTCTCCAGACCTAACTCCTTTGGATTTTTTCCTATGGGGTTATGTGAAGCAGGAGGTCTACAGGGTGAGGCCCACAACCAGGGAGGATATGCAGGAAAGAATCGCTGCAACATTTCGCAATGTCTCAATAGCAACACTAGCCGATGTTCGAAGAACAACTGAAAATCGTTTACAACTGTGTATCAGGGAGAATGGGAACATTTTTGAACATTTAGTTTAATTTCCAGTGCTTCCACCCAGTTTCTTTCCAAATAAAGTTTTCGTTTCCTCTCTTTCTTGATTTTTTTTGTCTGCAGAGAACTATCATGGTGCAGATAAGTTGATATCATTATTTTCGAAATTGTCTTACTGAAAAGAGCCGATTTCAGCGAAAATTCACAAAACAATTGAAAATTGAGCGTAATTTTTTAATAAACCTCGAATTGTGCACCTTGCCTTCAAATTCTTGGCACCCATGATAGATAGACCCTTGAACCTTTATATCAGTGGAAAGCTCTTTCAAAGGGCTTTCCTTTTGGATTCATAATATACAGGGCGTTCCATTTGATAAAAATGAGAAAAAATAGTTTTAGCGCTTCCTGACTCATCCGGTATAAAATGACCGATTTCGTTAGATCCGATAACAGTAGCGTAAACTACAGGGTGTTTGACAATTTTTGACATAATCTAGATCTCAAAATGTTCTTCCATTACGTCACAGTGAGCTCACAAAGTTGGCATGTTTCTGGTACAAACTCACCCATATCATGGTACCGACCCATCGCAGACCCATCAAGTGGCATATCGTTTGAGTCTTCTTTAAAAGGAGAATTCAAATATGTATTAATATACCTAGTGTTCCATTTAAAAAAACATAAGTTTATGTCGTCGTGCCTAAATGGATCACCCTGTATATTTAAAAATATTTTTAAACTATGCACGTTTGCGCCCTCTATCACCCCGTTTTTGAAATTTTTCGATATCTCTTATAAGAGAGCCAGGACATTTGGCCGACGCGAGGCTGGGACACCCGGTATATATATATATATATATATATATATATATATATATATATATATATATATATATATATATATATATATATATATATATATATATATATATATATATATATATACAGATTGTACCTATTTGGCTTAATTATTTCTAGTATTAAACAACAGTTTTTTGATCTGGTCTCTGAACTTGGACAAACTAGAAGCTGATTTAAGATTAGGGGGTAAATTACTATATAATTTAGTAGCATTATATACGAAGGATCTTTCAAATTGGGCAGAACTATGCCTCGGCACCGTATACAGGTATCGAGATCGCGTAGGACAGTTGTGCGTAAAACTACCTTTAATTAGTTTTTTGAACAAATATTCCGGAACTTGTAGATTATTTATTTTATAAATTAGACACGCCATATGGAGTTGAAACCGTTCATTTAAGTTTAGCCAATGTGATTCTCTGAACTTATCTGAGATGTGGTCAAATTTTCGTAGACTATAAGAAAATCTCAAGTAAGACTTTTGAATCTTTTGTAAACTATCTTTATCTTTACTTAACAAGGCAGGCCAAAAAACAGTATCACAGTAAGAAATGTAACTTAATATTAAAGCATCACAAAGTCTTAACTTTACATCTGTACTAAGAAAATCTTTATGAATGTACAGTGTTCTTAATTTACAATAAGATTTTTTCAACAAATTATTGACATGCTTAGTGAACCTAAGATCCACATCAAGGTACAGCCCCAAATTTTTACAAGAGTTTGTACGAACTAAGGTCACCCCATTAACAATAATATTAAAATCAGGATTATTCACAACTGTATCCTTGTAAGAACCGAACACTAATAATTCTGTTTTAGATTCATTGAGAATTAATTTATGTGCTCTAGATATTTTAGAAATAGTATGCAGATCGGAGTTGATTTTAGAAACAGAATTGCCAATGTCATGCAAGTGAAAGGAACAATAAATTTGCGTATCATCAGCGTACTGATGCATTTTACAACTTTTTAAATATTTAGAAAAATCGGCAGTGTAAATTGCAAAAAGCAGAGGACCTAAGATGCTACCTTGAGGCACCCCTTGATTAAGAACAGCAGTTTCAGAAAATTCACCATTTACAAGAACTATTTGAGTTCGATTGGATAGGTAATTTTTTAAAGAATGCGACTGCAGCCGTACTCACCCCAAAATGTTTTAATTTGGAACATAGAATCAAATGATCTAGCGTATCAAACGCTTTGCTATAATCTAACAGTATCAAAGCAGTATTCTTTTTTTCATCAGTGGCTGCAAAGATATCATCTGTCACTTGCAGCAAAGCAGTGGCTGTACTGTGATGGGCCCTAAAGCCAGATTGAGTTGACGGTAATATTTTATTTTTGTCGAGAAATAATCTGAGCTGCTCAGAAACAATTTTTTTCAAGAATTTTTGATAAAGTGGGCAATAAGCTAATGGGTCTAAAGAGAGATACTAGTGATGGATTACTAATTTTTGGCACAGGTATAACAATAGCCGATTTCCAAGGCTGAGGATAATGTCCACTTGTTAAACATTTATTAATAATAAAGGTAAGATGTTCACTTAAGTAAGGTATAACTAAAGAAATCATTTTAAGATCAATTCCATCCAATCCCTTGGCATTAGATTTAATAGTGGATATAATTTTTTCTACTTTTTCAACAGAAACTGTATCAAACCTAAACCCCTGTAAACTTACATAATAGTTTTCAAAAATAAAATCATTATTATTGGGATGTACCCGAGGTACACTACTTAAAAAGAACTCACTAAAGGAATTCGCATCTGTGACAGCAGAACAAGGGTTGTGTACATCTGGACTAATATTCAATGATTTTAGTGTTTTCCAGAATGCTTTGGGGTCTTTTTTAAATTGATAATTTAAGTATGCTTTTTTTTCTGATTTAACCGCGGTATTAACCAGATTTCTAATGATTTTATAGTCATTCCATGTAACTTCAGTTTTATTTTTTTTTTATATTTTAAAAGTGATTTGTCTCTAATTTTCATCATAATCTTCAAATTATCTGTCAGCCAAGGGGCACGAGGCTTAGTTATTCGTACAGATTTAAAAGGTGCTTGTTTATCAAACAAATATGACAATTTACTATTCCAAAAATTGACCATCTCGTCGACACTTTCGAGGTTATTATATCAAACTCAATCAAATTAAAGTCTTCTATAAATGAATCATAATTGAACTTAGAATAGTCTCGAAAAGTATGAAAAATAGCAGGTTGACGTAACTTATTTATTTTCAAATTACAAGTGACTAAACTGTGATCGGAAATGCCATCCATTTTAAGGACTTCACTATTTATGGGTAAATCTAGACTAGATGAAATAATAAGATCAATCAGGGTGCTGGAATTATCAGTGATACGAGTTGGTTGCTCAATTAGTTGATGTAAGCCATACTTATTAAGCAAAGAATTGAATAAATTAAAATTATGATTGTTTTTGTTTAAATAATCTACATTAAAATCACCCCCAAATAGTATATAATCAAATCCTGATAAGAAATTGATTAAAACATTTTCAACACTTTCAATACACGCTGGCAAATTTACATGAGGTCTATACAAAGTGCCCAGACAAAGCCTTTTACCTTTAATATTAATACTTATCCATAACTGTTCAATAGGCCCATTATTAGGAACATCTAAAATTTTAAATTTGACTGCTTCCTTCACATAAAACGCTACTCCACCTCCTCTTCCTTCTCGATCATTTCTAATAACCAGGAATTCGTATAGCACTGTCAAGGGTATTTTTATTTAAAAATGTTTCTGAGAGACCAATAATATCATAAGATTCTCTAGTTACCAGTTCAGAGAACAGATCAAAACCCGGAGTAAACGATCGAATGTTGAAATGACAAAGATTAAACGATTTGCCGTGAATGATCCAACAAGTAGCTCCTATATAGGTTAGAAAAAACTATAATTTTATCAGTATGGTAAAATATATGAAAAGTACTATTTTATTTATATAATAAGAAACTATGCTATATTTAACTTAATGGGTTATTTGTGACATTCTTTACAGTAAGTAAAAAGGCATAATTTTTACTAAATTAATAATTACTCTAATTAGTATTCAATATTGAACAGATAGAAAAGATATAATGTTAATATATTATTATAAAGAAGTTTATCTTAATATAAAAATTTCAAATGGATATAAAAGAAAAATAAATCAAGATGAAAAAAAGACAAACAAAAAGCTATAAAAAGAAACACTTATATTTATATGCCTTCCATATCGATATGTGCGTGGCCAATAATTACAAATCATCGAAGTTATTAATTACAATTTTTTCATTATTATGAAGCGCTCGGATCTTTCCACCAGACGACCAGGCCTGACTTTTTCCAAATTTATTTTTCGCGGCCAGTAACAACTTATACCTCTCTTTGGTGAGATCCTCATACATCGAGATGCCAGTACTTTTTAATAGTTTTTTTGCATTTAACACTTCAGCTCGCTTCCAATTAGTAACAAAGTTTACCAAAATTACTTTTCCATTCTGATTTTCCTTTCCAACTCGAAATACACTATCAATGTCTTCAGATCTGCATTTGATATTTAATTTATCATTAATAAAAGACAGTATAATTTTCATAACATCTTCCTGCTCACTGTATTCAAATCCGCGGAAACGTAACGAATTTCTTTTAGCATGCTGCTCATTAAAATCGCTTTTTGCTTCAAGCACTTTAATTGACTTTTCATTTAACATGTCAGAATTAGAAAGAGACTTTATGGAATCATTTATTTTGTCCAGCTTCTTATCGATTTTACTATCATACTACTTAACAAAGTTATTACATTCCTTGTTTATCATTTCTTCAGTAAACATCTCCGAACAAACTTGTTTTAATTCTGACCATTTTTGTATCATCGTAATAAACACCCTGTACAAATAATTTCAACTTTAAAATATCTGGAGGCTAGACCATGGCATTGCTTAACATTTAACAAAAAAAATTTGCTTTGTGAAAATACCGAATTTATTAGTGAGGTCTGCAAGTGACCATTTTTTTGAAAAAAGTTGAATAATTCGACAACGCCGCAACGGAATTTCCAAAACAAGACATATTCGAAAAGGCAATTAAGGAAAGAATAAGATTTTACAAAAATATATAGGGTGTCCCATTTAAAAAAACATACTTTTGATATGTCACTCTAACATCAAACATCCTGTGTGATTAGAAATAATTTTAAAATATGGTACTCTTGGCCTCCTACAACTTTTATTTGAAGCTTTTTTCTATATAATAAATATTAAAGGAGATATCGACCGAGGCGCCCTTGGTGACTCACCCTGTATATGAATATATATATATATACATATATATATATATATATATATATATATATATATATATATATATATATATATATATATATATATATATATATATATATATATATATATATATATATATATATATATATATATATATATATATATAATATATATATATATATATATATATATATATATATATATATATATATATATATATATATATATATATATATATATATATATATATATATATATATATATATATATATATATACATATATATATACAGGGTGTTTACGAACTTGGGAATACATTTTTAATGGGAGGTAGTACTTGGTAAAAGAAGTCGATTGCTAAAAATTTACCTTAGTAAAAGTTTCTCAGAAGTGGCAAAAAAAAATATTTTAAATAATACATCAAATTGTTTGAGAACCGCTGACGAAGCTAGCTGTATGCGAAAGTTATGGCCATAGACATATAATAATGTCTATGGCTCTGGCAGTGTTGCCAAATTTTATCTCAACGCCCATTATTTAGCGACAATTTTTTTCTTGTTCCAATAGAATTAGATAAATAACATCTAACTATGCTACCGATCAAAATTTACTCATTTTTTTAAATTAAATATTTTACTCGAAAATTAAACGTCTTGTAACAGCCAGAAAAGTACAACATAACCCATGGGTTGAATCTAACTACAGCTTAAAACATTTTTCTCACTATTGATTGATTGATTTACATTTTTTTACATTATTAAATTTGTTATTTTTCATAATATCTGTGTTTTTATGGAAATACTCGTACAAATACAAAATGGAGAATTCAAAATATTTAGATCTTTGTGAGCATTGTACAATTTAAAAATGGAAATATACCCAATCTATTATATTAAATTATAGTGAAGAAATCCCTGATAATTGAACTTATTTTCACCTTCTCTTGCAGAAAATTCCTTAAAAGACTTCCTTCCCCAACCACAAACGCACATAATTCCTTCTTTGTGTAGGGCACTACATGCAAAAACTAAATAATTAACAATATTTCCATGTGTAATATTTGGAAATGCATCAAACCCAACCACAAACATAATTCACATAATTCTTTCTTTGTGTAGGCACTACACTCAAAAACTAAATAATTAACAATATTTCCATGTGTAATATTTGGAAATGCATCACCATTTGTAGTGAAGTCTTCTTTTTGAAAGTATAAAAGCATCTAAACCGGGTTTCAGCTGATGGATCTAAACCAATATGACACTTTTTCCATATCACGAGACAATTCCATAAAATACAAACGTCTCTATTTTGAGAACACAAAATTAACGAAATAAAAAGAATAAGATTTGTTTTAAAACTAATCTTGTTGTTCAAATCTTATTGTTCAGTAACCATTAATATTAGTTTTTAAAACTGCGTTATACACTTAAAACACGTTCTGTTAAGTAAACGACGTTTGTGCTTATTAGATATTACAGCTGACGGGAGTTTCGATGCATATTCACTTCACATACAAACACACAAAGATTTTATTTTTAGTTTCTCTATGCACAAAAAAAAAGAAATACGTTGTGACTTGTGAGTACGTTGTGGTAAATTTTTTTCACATCTTAAAAATTTCCAATTTTCATTTGACATTTGACATACAGAGATCACGAAATTCACTACCTCAGGTGTGCAAGCAAACCTACAATCTAGGGACCTGTAATATCACTAAATTACAAACAACGATCATATCACCATTTGTAAACTCTACACAGGGTCGAACTGACCTCAATCGGCCCCATAGGCAAGAAAGATCAATCGTTTTCAGGATATAAAGAAATCATATACCTAAAATAAACACAACAAAAATTAATGTTTTTCGTTATTGTTTATTACTAGATAAATGATAAATTCGAACATAAACGTAAATATCGAAAGGAACAACAATTCAAAAATAAAAAATAGTTGGATTTGTACATTGTAAGTATAGGGTACAAGAAATATAACACAAATAATGTATCTTAGAGCTAAAACAATACACTATTTTCTTAACCTATAACCCCATCTCATTCCTTATTTGGTACTTTTCAAATTTTAATTAATGCACAATAACATAATTATAAACTTACTTCACAATTAATTAATTAATTATCTATAAGTACTTACTTATAGTATTTTTGCATGAACGGGAATAAAACAGCATTTTACTACTCAAAACAGGGAGTAAAACAAGCGTTTATTCACTTGGAAACTAATTAACAGTATAAACATAATATAACGTCAACAATTTTATTATGTCAAACTTTTAATGGTAGAAAGACTGAAAAAATAAGAATCAAATATAAACCATAAAATATAACTTATTTCAAATCAAAATTAATATTAATAGGGTAATTTTCACAGTTCGCAATATTTGGTAATTAGTAATATTTAGCAATCTAAATGTCAAACAGAAATAAATAAAAGATAATGTCAAATAGACAATTAAAGTATCCTTGCAATACTTAACACTGACATAGTTTTCCATGAAACACGAAACACTAAAACACCATATCCTGCACTCATCCGAGGATGATCAATACTGTTTTAAGCATCTCCAGATGATGCCAACTTGGATTTCGCAACGAGTGTCGAGTGGAGTACATGGTTTTTCTTTTTCTATTTTGAGACACTACCACATGAATAATTCTTCGTTATCTAAAAAATATAGTTAGTTACCCAGTATGTTAATGGAAAAATAAAGCGTGAAACGACATATTCTAAAAAGAGATAAATGACTTTGAAAAGGGAAACAGACTCGCTTTCCGAAACGTTAGGGAATTATATTATTATTTTTATGTCTAATATTAGTTGTTAAAAAACACCCTCTGACTAATTTTTTGACTTGAAGTCACAAGCGCAGAGTTTTATTTTTACAGTAACATACTGGGTAACTAACTATACTTTTTAAATAACGAAGAATTATTCATGTGGTAGTAAGAAAAGAAAAGAAAAATCTAGAAAATGCCACAAATAACGTTCAGACATTATATGGTGTTAAAACAGTTATATTCATTCCCAGGTGATGTCAACTTGGTTGGCGAAACGCACGTCAAAGGTTTCAACCCACTTCAGGACAAGAATATCTAAAAAGCTTTGTGGCCAATTACTATTATTTAGTTTTTACATTTCTTTTTTTTCTCTAAGTAAAAATAGTGCCCGCTCGTGGAAGAATGTTGTATGTACCTCGGGAGTAAAGTGTGTTTTAGTCCCTAGCATGATTTCTGGGACTGAAGCACTCACTTTGGTACATAAATAACTGTTAATACACACAATCATCTAACACACCACTCACTGACAGGACTGCGAGAGACGAACCGAATCCGCATGATACCATACAGATCAGCAGGTCAAAAGTGACCAATAGTTATTGCATCGATAAATAATTGCACAATGTATAGAACGCCTGGGGAGGTGGGGTCTAATTTACTTACAGGACCGAGAAGCGCGCGACTAACAACCTCGCTCATATGGGATGGATGACGCTACTAGTGCCAATTTTACATCTTTCAGCTTCTTGCGAATCGCTGGTTACACTAGTAAAGAGTAAACCACTTGTACTAGCTGGCGCCCGGTGGCCAGATAAATATTTTTGACTTTGTTAATGGAAAATAATTTCCTACAAAGGAAAAGGAAAAATACATTGTTTCAGTTTGCAGTTTGACCCCCCAGAAGTGTTTGGCCCCGTCGGTAATTACCGACCTGCCGGCTGGGCGAGTCCGTCCCTGAGTCTCTACACATACGCTTAGGGAGATTGGACGTTTGCGCATCGAAAAATCTGGTGGCATCATTGGCGACGCCATTTCCACTAGAAATGTCATTCCATCATTTAATGGTTATTGTTTGGTTTTCTGTAGTTATAGTGCGATTTTTCATTATATGAATTTTTTGCGACTTTCTATGACTACGATAGGATATTTTAATACTTTGTGTAGTGAAAATAATATATTTTTTTATTAAGTGCAAATTGTATTTGGTACTTTTATAAAAAAACATTTGTAAACGTCTTGTGCAGTGGAATAATGTTCTAAGGTAAAACATTTTAAACCTAAAGAGATCACTTTTCAGAGGTATGTTAGTTTTGATCTGTTATTTTTTTCAATTCTACAAATTACGTGTTTTAGATTTCCTAAAGGAGATATGTTGGAGAAGTGATCGGAAGTTCTTGGGGAAAGCGAGCAGAGGCAGTGGTCAGAGAATTTATTTGCTCCAAACAGTTCAAAGAAGGTGATTTTATGAAACTGAGACATAAAGTTTTCCTGAAAGCTGATGCAGTGCAAAATTTGCAACTCACAAAGAAAACTGCGACAGAAATTTCTATGGACCAAAATATTATGTTCCATCTACAAGTGAACAAAGGAAAAATAAGGCTACAAGTGTCTACTGTTATTGATGTCATTTCACTAACGACACAATCGTCCTCTTTTAGTTCTACACAGACATCTTCATGATGACACTCTTCGATTATGAATAACATTGAAATTAAAAAGATGTTTGGTGTAAGATATTGCTTAAGTATAATAAAATATATGTATTGTTAATTTATGTACTTATTTTTAGCAAAATTAATTGGTGACGAGACTGACAGTAGCTCTAATAGGAAGAGAGTTTTTATTCAAAGTATTCATAATTATGGGTAAGTTTTTTATATAAATAAGTACTCCATAAAATTTTCATTAAATAAATTGTTTCAGTGTTTCGCCTGAGATTATAAAGATATACTGAAATAAGAAAGTTGAACAGAAGTCCAGAAGAAAGTTATATTCTGCCACGAAAAATAAAGAATCTGAAAATGAAAAATAACTACCTTGAAAACAGTTGTGCAAGAATATTATTTAATCAACCACAATAACTATTAATTTTATAATGTTTAAAACTATATTTCTTACTAGGTTGATTTTAACGTACCTACTTTTGGTATGTAGATATACAATATTTAAGTGTAGGTTTTATTTCCTTATTTACTCTATATTTCTGAATTTATTGGAGAACAAAATATAATATGTTGAGTTTAACTTTATTTATTATAATAGCTGTTTATGTAATAAGTCCATAATATAAGGGTTTATTGAGCAAGTCGTTTATATGTGAGTTGAATGTAGTGACCAAGGCCATAAAAAGGATGAATTTAATAAAGCTGTAATATGGAGGAGTTGCATATAAAGCTTTATGTTCGACTGCTAAAATTAACTCATTATGGAAAAACGTTCATTTTATAAATTTTGTATCTATTCTATGAGAAAGGAGTGAAGTATGCTGTGTACTGTTTATGACATAGTTTTGCAACCATAAAGTACCTCTTCATAGTACTAGTAAAATAAAGTTACTTTATTCTACTAATATTATAAAGAGGTACTTTATGACCAGACAACTATGTCACAAACAGTACTTTACAATATAGTCATACATAAATATCTTTGAATTTATGAAATCTTAAGATTTTATGAATTAAGCCTTATAAGTGTTAAATTTTAGTTCAGCTGTTTGTGAAGTCGTCGAAAATATTAACGATATATAGCTGAAAATTGAAAACAGTTTCGCAGAAGTCTCACTTTCGTGCCTGATTTCATATAAATGTTCAACCAAAAGTAAGAAAAATCTATAAATGCAATAATGAAAATTCTTTTCATAATAGGGTAATAAAGCAATGCACTTCAGTGATAAATTGATCACAATTCATTTAAACAGTATTTACTGAACATAAAGAATTTATGCACCTAATTAAACAATGCAAAAAGATTAATAATAATAGCAGCCATATTAATAAAAACTATGATAATAGCATGCTAACTTGTCACTATTAAAGATGCATAAGAGCTTTGTTATCAGATAGGGTAATCGATTTTCTCAAGTCTACGAAAGTAGTTGTAAGCTCTAGAAGAATAGAATTGGAGAGTCAGTGCAAACCGCCAGATTTCTTGAGAGTACTTCCTGTCTTCTACTCTTGGATTTTTGGGAAACCAGATCTTCTAATGTACATGGCAGGGATGACTAAAAAGAAAATTAAATATTGTAATATACATACAAATTATAAATGATAGTTTTTCGTTGAATGTTATCTAGCTTTTAACACGAGGCATTAAAATTTTGATTTAATTTTATTTAATATATGACACTCACGATATTATACTTGTCATGACAAAAACCTGAAAATGTGGTTATAACTATTACATATACAATCTTGCTATCTACCAAGAAAATATTTTAATATTTATAGGGAGGGACCCAATTTTAAAAAATTTTAATGGGCACAATTATTTTACGTTATATTTAAAATACCTTTAAAAATAAAAGCATAGATCAAATTATTGTATTAAAATCATTGGTAAAATTCCCTCCACTACAAGTTAACATAAAAACTGAGGCAAGCTGCTTTATTCAATTTAGTTGTCGATACATTTTAGACCGTACGTGATATAAAATTGTTTTAAAGGACGAATTGTATAGAATGAAAATCATTAATTTCTTTAACCTGACAAGACTCCAAATACTGCAATCTTGATTTAATAAATACTATACCTTGTGCCCTTAAAACTTCCATTGTCAAGATTGGATTGGGCACCGCTATAGATGGAAAAGCTCCCGCTCTTGATTGTAATGGTTTCCCAGACTCTTGAGTTTTGGATCTATGTTGTCTTCGTTCATAAAATGTTTTGAACATATGAATAGTGTATGTATATCTGTACTTGAAAAACCTCATACGTATTTGTATCCATACATTTTGGTTGTCGTCACTGGGTAACCTATACGATTAAATTTTTTCATTAAATATTACGTATTTGTATCCATACATTTTGGTTGTCGTCACTGGGTAACCTATACGATTAAATTTTTTCATTAAATATTTACTTCAATGTATAGTTAATGCAGATGGTTAGATTTAGCAGATAATGCTTGAACAATATAAAAATAAAACAATTCTAACCTGTGAAATGTCACGTGATATTCTTCCAGATATGACTTTGTTTTTAGTTTTTACATAAAACGCAATTTCGATATACTTTTCCTATTATTGTGCCGCAAAAAAATTAAAAATAGAAGATAAAACACAAAAATTTCCTGCTAGGCACGAAATCAAAACAAAACAAAATGACAAATCTCAAAAAGATTGAGAAATGACAACTTTTGACAGAACAAATAAAATCAAGCATGCGCAGAAATTGCATCAATTAAAACTACGCCATCTCGATAATAAATATTTATTGTTTGTACCACAGGGACTTGAAAACTTTGACACAAATTCTTAGTTAATGTTGATTAAAATTTATTTGTGGCATAAATCTAGTCGTAATTTATTTCTCGTAAATAAATAGAATGAGAAAAAGACGAAAATAATCAAATATTCAAAATGTAATAGTATGAATGGAAAACTTTTCTAGTACCTATTTAATATAATTGTGCTATTCTTGCCTTACGCCACTGTTCTTTGTAAGTGTTGAAGTGAGACGCAAGGTAGCGACCCTTCGTTCGTCTCCAATATGAAGTAACACACTTCGAAGGTGTATCCCTTGCGCGCGTTTTCATTACCTATTTGACTGAATGTATTTCATGTATTAAACGAGCGGCACACCGGCATAGCATATTTTCCAATGATCTTTTTAAATTTAACAAGTTCATGTAAATATCGACCCTAATGTAAATGACCAGTACTAATGCATTCCTCGCATCTTGCGATTCTTCTTTCGTTTGACAGACAGTATAGTTCGAGGACATCTGTGCAGTTGTAGAACACGTGCAAGTGATAATTGGAATGCAGGACATGTATAACTAAAGTACATGGTGCTTAATTGCAAAGCGGCTCACGGAAGAGTCTTCAAAATCAAGTTGTACACATACACGTCAAGGCCGACAGCAAGAAAAGCGACCTTGAAAAAAATATTCTGTATACGTATACGACTAAGATAGGAGGAATAGAGAACATCTAAAACAGTGGCCTTGAAAAAGTGCCCGTACACGTGTATGCTCAAGGTCGAAGGAATTGAAAACTGCTGATACAATGGCCATGAAAAAATATGCTCGTATACGTATACACTTGGCCGGAGGAGAGGGCCGGTATAAATACACTACTCATTTACTATCGTTAGTGCACAAGAAGTTTTCTTATAATTTTTTTGGTAGAATGTAACGCGTTAGAATTAAACTCATTTCAAAATTATTCACCCCCTACTTATGCTGTTAATTGAGAATCGTTTAAAAAAATTACACGGTTTTGCATTTTCTATTAAGAGAGACGAACACTATGGTCGAGGTGTACGCAACTTGCACCTTCTGAATGTTAAACAATGTCTCAATTATTTCCGGAGAAATGCGTCCTCTTATCTAGAAAGCTAAGCATTTTTTAGCTATAAATTTATATGACAAACCCATATTACTGTAACGTATTCTATCGATTTTCTAAGTTTTCCGATTAAAATCTGGCCCACCCTGTATATTATGAAGTGTAATCTCTCGAAAGCGGATAGCTTTACATATATTCTTTTTAAAATTCAATGCTCTATCCAAAAATTAAAAAATATATAGGGCGTTACATTAGAAAAGTTTGCGAAATAGGTCTCTGAAATTTGAGATATATCAACATTGAAATTAAACACTGTACCGTGAATGCAATATTTATTATACCTACTGCACTGCACTGCAGCTGCTTTAGGTGGATGCAAAAGGGATAAAAATAGTAATACCATGTATGGGTAACGGATATATCATCGTTGCCGCCCTATCTACAATAAACTACGTGTACATAGGAATAGAATGAGGCTTGCTCTCATCAAGATTTGTCTCGTTAGTTCGCAAACACAATGTACACAGAGGCTACAGCACCGGTGTGAAGATAGCAGCCAGAGTTGGCAGCCAGTTTTCCCGAATACCTCCGAGCGCAATATAAAATCATAGAGTAAGAACGTGTGAAATAAAGTTACAAAGAGCTAAAAAATTCTCTTAAAGTTGCCAAAGAACTATCTAATTTATATATTTTTTTAAGGATGGAAAGTGTCCTCGGAATAATAAAATTCAATATCAGAACCTACGCATAGGAAGTCTTTGAAATCTTTTGTGCACTTTACATTTATTTGGTACTACATGGTACTAAAACTCCATCTACTTAAAATTTTTTTAAGCCCGGAAACTGTCCTCAGAATAATAAAAAAAATCATATCTCGGAATCTAGGCATAGCAAATCGTTGAAATTTTGTTTGGGAATTACATTATGATACTAAAACCCCATCCACTTACAATTTTTTTAAAGGCGGAAACTGCCCTCAGAATAATAAAAAAATCATATCTCAGAACCCAGACATAAGTCGTTGAAATTTTATTTGGGAATTACATTTACCTACAGATTAATGATACTAAATCCTTATCTACTTACAATTTTTTTTAAGGGCGGAAAGTGCCCTCGGAATAATACAAAAAAGATCATATCTCAGAACCTAGACATAGCAATTCGTGAAATTTTGTGTGAGAATTATACTTACTTATAGATTAATGATACTAAATCCACATCTACCTACAATTTTTTTAAGAGAGGAAAGTACCCTCGAAATGATAAAAAAATTCAATCTCTGAACCTAAACATAGAAAGTCGTTGAAATTTTGTGTGCGTGTTACATTTACCTATAGATTAATGATACTAAAATCCCATCCATTTACACTTTTTTTAAGGGCGGAAACTGCCCTCAGAATAATAAAAAAAATCATATCTTAGAACCCAGACATAGAAAGTAGTTGAAATTTTGTTTGGGAATTACATTTACCTACAGATTAATGATACTAAATCCTAATATACTTACAATTTTTTTAAAGGGCGAAAAGTGCCCTCGGAAAAATATAAAAAATCATACCTCAGAACCTAGACATAGCAATTCGTTGATATTATGTGTGAGAATTACATTTACTTATAGATTAATGATACTAAATTCTTATCTACTCATAATTTTTTTTAAGGGGGAAAGTACTCTCGAAAATGATTAAAAAAATTCAATTTCTGAACCTAGACATAGAAAGTCGTTGAAATTTTGTGTACGTGCCACATTTATCTATAGATTAATGGCACTAAAATCCCATCCACTTACAGTTTTTTCAAGGGCGGAAACTGCCCTCAGAACAATAAAAAAATCATATCTCAGAACCCAGATATAGCAAGTCTTTTAAATTATGTGTGGGAATTACATTTACTTGTTGATTAATGATACTAAATCCTCATCTACTTACAATTTTTTTAAGGGCGGAAAGTACACTCGAAATGATAAAAAAAATTTAAGCCCTGAACCCCTTTATAGTAAATCGTTGATATTTTTTGTGCGCATTACATTTACTTATAGGTTACTAGTACTAAGCCCCCATCAACTTACAATTTTTTTAGGGTTGCCAGTGCCCTCAGATTAATAAAAAAAATCATCTCATAGAACCCAGATATAGTAATTGCATGGGAATTACGTATATCTATAGATTAATGGTAAGTTGCTGGGGTTATAGTACCACTAACCTATAAGTAAATGTAATGCCCAGAAAAAATTTCAACGACTTGCTATGTCTAGGTTCTGAGATATGATTTTTACTTTCTTATACCTAATATAAGGAAGCATAGTAATCGTGACTTCTTTCGACATCGAGATTTTGATTGATATATACGTTTTGACCCTCCTAACTCCACTCTGACTATTTCTCGAATGATGTCTGTCGGTGCGTGCGTGCTTGCGCGCGCGCGCGAAATTGTAAGTCGATGGGGTTTTAGTACCGTTAATCTATAGGTAAATGTAAAGTTCACACAAAATTTCAACGACTTTCTATGTCTAGTTTCAGATTGAATTTTTTTATCATTTCAAGGGTACTTTCCGCTCTTAAAAGAAATTGTAAGTAGATGAAGATTTAGTATCATTAATCTGCAGGTAAATGTAATTTCCAAACAAAATTTCAACGAATTGCTATGTCTAGGTTCTGAGACATGATTTTTTTTATTATTCCGTGAGCACTTTTCGCCCTTAAAAAAATTATAAGTAGATGAGGTTTTAGCATCATTAATCTTCAGGTAAATGTAATTCCCAATTCAACGACTTTCTATCTCTGGGTTCTGAGATGATTTTTTTTATTATTCTGAAGGCAGTTTCCGCTCTTGAAAAAAATTGTAAGTGGATAGGATTTTAGTGCACTTAATCTATAGGTAAATGTAGCACGCACACAAAATTTCAACGACTTTCTATGTCTAGGTTCAGAGATTGAACTTTTTATCATTTCAAGGGTACTTTCCGCCCTTAAAAAAATTATAAGTAGATGAGAATTTAGTATCATTAATCCATAAGTAAGTGTAATTCTCACACAAAATTTCAACGAATTGCTATATCTAGGTTCTGAGATATGATTTTTTTTATTATTCCGAGGGCACTTTCCGCTCTTAAAAAATTGTTGTAAGTATATGAGGTTTTAGTATCATTAATCAGCAGGTAAATGTAATTCCCCAACAGAATTTCAACGACTTTCTATGTCTGGGTTCTGAGATATGATTTTTTTTATTATTCTGAAGGAAGTTTCCGCCCTTAAACAAATTGAATAGGGTCTTAGTACCATTAATCCATAGGTAAATGTAACACGCACACAAAATTTCAACGACTTTTTATGTCTGGGTTCTGAGATATGATTTCTTTTTATTATTCTGAGGGCAGTAATTCTCACACAAAATTTCAACGAATTGCTATGTCTAGGTTCTGAGATATGATTTTTTTTATTATTCCGAGGGAACTTTCCGCCCTTAAAAAAAATTATAAATTAGATAGTTCTTTGGCAACTTTAAGAGCATTTTTTAGCTCCTTGTAACTTTATCTCACACGTTCTTACTTCTATGATTTTATATTGCGCTCAGAGGTATTCGGGAGAACTGGCTGCTATCTCTGGCTGCTGTCTTCACACCGGCACCGGTGGCAACAGCGATGTCTAAGTTTTTATCGCATACATGACTTTGCAATTTTTATCCAGAAACACAATGGTCTCAGTATTGATTCCTGTGGAACTTCTAGATCAATATCGTACATATTCAAACTATGATTGTTAAAATAGTAGGTACATAGAATTTCCTATTTGATATAAAAAAAATTATCCAGACTTGAAGTAAGACCAATATTAAATAATTTAACTTGCAAAAAATTTTCATTCAAACAGTCAAAAACTTGAGGCAGTGAAGCACCCCAGCCTGGGCTGCTTCATCACGAATAAAATTCTTATAATTTTTGCATAAAACTAAATTATTTCCAAGCATTTATATCATTAAATTTCAAATTAATTATTACATAAAAAGGTTAAACCATTTTCTTAGAATTTTGGCAGAAAACGTATGCATTCAAACTATAGTCTAAATTATTCAGCTAGGTAAAAGAACACACAGTATTCATTTAATATTTTAAAACATTGACAAAACTGTACAGAATCTTAAAGCATTTTCAGCCGAGAAGGGATAACATAAACAAACCGACGTAAACACGTAAGGTTGTAAGGGTTTTACTAAGAATAGGGTCAAAAGCTATAAATATAGAGTCATTATATCACTTCTCACCCAAAGCATCTTGAGATTAATTTCGTGGGTAGAGTACAATTTAGCGTTTGGCTATCTCCGTCTAGCTTGCAGGCTTGGACAACCAACTCACTCACGGGAAATCATATACATACGCGAGACAGCGTACGATTGTGGTCACATCTCTGACAGTCCCAAGCGATACGCTTTGGTTCTAAGGAATCGGGTACGTCGAGATTTTCCAGTTCTCCGTGGCAGAGTCGTGCCATATCTCTGACAACCCCAAGCGTTACGCTTTGGTTCTAAAGAATCGGGTACGAAAAGATTGTACGACTCTCTTTAATACAGTTGTGCTCCAGGTCAACTCTGACGGCCCCAAGCTTACGCTTTGGGAAATAAGAGGGTGGCCCTGTCTCGGAGTTATAACTAGCATTGGGAGCCGCGCTTCATTAGCGTGCACTCACCACCAAAGCCGCCGTCGACATGGAGGCGAGTAACTCAGGCGTTACTCAAGAATCCGGGGGAGTGGGCCCCGCGAAAGTCTATGTGTATACCAGAATTGGTAAGGACAGCATTTAAATAATTATTATACTGCGTTGCCATTTTCTACGTACTCGAGGTCACTAAAAAGTCATGAAATTAATTCAATTCCTTTGTTCCGATTGAAATGGCAACGGTAATCAAAGTACGACTATATGCTTGGGTTTCGCGATTTTTAACAATATCTGACCAGTGGTACCACATGATTTACAAATAGGGTTTTTCCTGTTATAATGCACTGCTCATTACATGTTTATTAATAATTCGTACAGTCGATATTAATTCCGATAATAGTAGATGGAACTTTCATTCATTTTTCAAGTTAGGTTAAAATAAGATAATGTACAAAAGTATTAGTGTCCAGTTGAATCTGCAATATCTGTCACTTTATTAAATTTCACTACCCGTATGGGGATCAGAGTGTAACGGTCAGGTGGGTGAAGCTAGTCGCCGACAACAAAAACATGCAGTTTACTCCAACCGCTGAGTGCCCTGACCACGGACCTTGTCTCTCGACAGAGGGTCCGGGGCCAGATCACCAGTGTATACCGATTAATGATTTATGGCTATCGCTCCCATAAGCGTGCCGCAATACAAGCGACGTCTGCCAAACTCTTTAACAAATCTACGGGGTAGTTCGTTTCATGTTGGTTTAAACCTTGCTTGGTGGCATGCATTCGGCACATCCAAAACAATATGTCGGAGTTCCGCATATGCATCGAATCTTCGTTGGCCAGCGTCAGTTGTATTGTGGTACTCTTTTATGGTAGCACCAGCCCGCGAATTAAATAACGAGGCATGGTTGTCGGTCTCTGCCCGGCTCATGTGACAGGGGACACTCTGGTGACACCTACAAGGGAAGTTTCTCTTGCACCCATATGTAGAGTTCTACATATGTCATTTAAACTACGAAGCGGAAGTTTCCGCGCATGTAATCAGGTTTGGTTACATTGCAGGTTCAACTCGCCAAATATCCATGTATCCATGAATACCTAAATAAAAATGAGAAAGTTATTGGAATATTTTTAGATCTAGCTAAAGCCTTCGACAGTATATCACACGAATTACTTTTAGACAAAATGGAAAAATATGGAATTAGAGGATTAGCATTAGATCTGTTCAAAAGTTACTTATCAAACCGAAAAGCATTCGTCAAAATTCATAATACAATAAGTAGCTCAGAGGTAGTAAAATATGGCGTTCCACAAGGAACAGTTTTAGGTCCGCACTTATTTTTATTGTATATAAATGATATGCTAGAATTAGATGTAAGTGGCGATACCATAGCATATGCTGATGACACCGCATTAATATTCCATGGCACAGATTGGTCTGACGTTAAGAACAGTGAAAAGGGGTTGTATAAAATCAAACGCTGGATGGACAATAATCTACTAAGCCTTAATTACTCTAAAACAAAGTTTGTTACATTCAGTAACAGTTCGAGAATGCTGCCTGCAATTGACACTTTAAAATATCATTCAAAATGTGACTTAATAAACTGCACTTGCCAAAATGTAATTTATAATACTACAGACGTGAAATATCTAGGTCTTTTAATAAACGAAACTTTTAAATGGAATAGTCACGCCGAATACCTTACCACAAAATTAAGAAAACTTGTTTATGTGTTCTATAAATTACGTAATATTCTTCCATTTAATATATTAAAAATGGCATATAAATCACTAGTAGAATCTATACTTACCTATGGTATCATAATATGGGGCGGAACATATAATAGTCAATTAAAAAATCTAAAAAATTACTCAAAAATGGATACTTAAAGTTATACTTCACAAAAACCGAAGATATTCTACAGAGCAACTTTTTACAGTAATGTATTTAGTGTAAATGGATTGTATATTTTTAATGTAGCCAAATATATTTATAAAAACAAGGAACTGAGAATAGTAATTAATCACACATACAATACAAGACAAAAAGAACACAAGGCTCTTAGTATACCACGACTTCACTGGTGCAAAAATTTATAATATTATTCCTGAAAATATAAAAAACATTCATAACTATAACCTATTTTGTAAAAAATTATCAATATTTGTTATGCAAAATTTTAATCTATTCGAGGAAATATTTTCATAATTGAAGCGCTTTTGTATGCTTATAACAATCATACCATGTTTTTTAGTTTTTTTTAGTTTCTAGTTTTTTAGTTTAGTTAGGATAAATAAATCATAACCCATAACAAATGTAAAATACTATAGTATCTGCTAAAGCACAAAACGATTTCATTATGAAATCAGGTGCATATATTTTTACTAATTTATCACTATATAAAAAATGTATTGTAACTTTGGGTTAAATAAATTTGATTTGATTTGATTTGATTTGATTTCTTATAGACAGTTGTCTAAGTATAGAAATAAAAGGTGTGAAAACGTTGAGTTTCCTTGAATTATTTCTACTTTTAGGTACAAAAGTGAATTCTAAGCAAATTAGTAATAATAAATCTAAAGTCAAATCTTACTCATACTAGTCATTCTTTAAACCATATATCAGTGAGTGCAAATTAGTGTTCATAATAATTGATAAAAATTATGTAATCACATTAAAGCCAATTAAATCTCATAAATGAAACAAAGTAATACCAAACTTTATAGATGTACCTGTGAGGTTACAATCACACAACAAATTTGGGGTCCTACCACTAAAAACAAACTAGACGATCACGAAAAGGCCAATTAATTAATTAAGTACTACCTGTCGCTTCACGACAGGTGAGACGTAGTAAAAGGGGAATAAATTAAATACACAATAATCGAGGGGGGGGTTGTGTTGTTACACTGGTGCCGTAACCAGGATAAAATAAATTAAATATGAGAGGAGGGGTTGGGCCGTCACAGCAGATAAAAAAATTGTTAATACATGATTTCCTAAAAAAACTAGAGATAACATATATGATACGTTATTATTCATATCTTTTAAAGAGTTTTTGATATTTTACGAGGTTTCCCTTAGTAAATATTTATTTCTTAATCTCAATAAAAAAACACTTACTATTGATGAAACTGCTCCTCTTATGACATTTACATGATTCTTCCATTCGTCTAACCCACCAATGAGTTCATTGCTGACAAAACTTTTAGATTTTGGATATTTCTGGTAAAGATTTAAATAAGCTAATCGTATAAATATATATCCAGCACAATACGAATCCCATCCAGCTTCATGAAATTTTTTATAACTTTTTTTCGCCTTCTAATATTATAGCTGGAGAATTTAGAGCTAAGTGTCTTCCTGTTCCATTCTGAAAATAGTCAAAGAGGTTTTCTAAACTTGAATCATTCCATCTTTTTTCCTCTGAAATAAAATTTCTCATATTATACGAAATAGTTTTCGTAGTCGAATACTGATGGAAACAAATCTGATGTTATTTTTTTAAATTCAGAGTATGAATGTGGTAGTGAAGTTTCAAAATTTCTTATCATTAATAAAATATCTTGCAATAAGTTATGTCCTACTATAGGCTTTCGAACGGAGGTTAGGAGTCTGAAAATTTTGGTAACACCCAGGAGGTTCGATACAAGTTCTTCATTTAAACTGTTGTTCTTTTCTAAAACTGTATATTCATCATTTGTAATTTTCCTCAAAACAAATTCCCCCATTATCTATCCCCGTCCAGATATTCTTGAAACGAGTTCTAAAACCCTTGTGGATAAAATATAGAATTTCGAAATTATGTTTATATTTGCTATATATT
This sequence comes from Rhamnusium bicolor, assembly GCA_029963845.1. Classification (NCBI taxonomy): domain Eukaryota; kingdom Metazoa; phylum Arthropoda; class Insecta; order Coleoptera; family Cerambycidae; genus Rhamnusium; species Rhamnusium bicolor. The sequence continues at coordinate 25,785 of JANEYF010004723.1, forward strand.
TTCGGAACTGTGAGTTGGTCTCCATTTTTAGCAGCACTGTACCATTTTTTGACTATAGCCTCTTCTATTTCCAAAATCTTTTCTAGTTCAGTCATGAAACTACTATGATTTTGAGTTATTTCATTATTTTTCAATTTCTGTGTTAATTCAATCTCTTGATCCCTGTTGATGAATGGAATGCCCAAATACATAAGCTAGAAAATATTTAATTATTTCAGTTTATAAAATAAATGAGGTAGTAAAAATTAGCAATAAAATTAAGTTATTTATTCCAACAAGAAACTGGTACCTAACAAATTATTAGTTAAATTAATTAGATAAACTAATTTTAGTTGATTGACTTATTTTCTATTAAATCGACTATGTTAAGCATATGGAAATGGAAAAAGATTCTCTATTTGAACCTGCAACTGTGTACTTAATTTTTGAAGAAATAAAAGCAAGTGTGATGTAATTTCATTCTAAATCCAATTAAGAAATGATACAATCATGCCATGATACATACATGTCGAATTACTTTTAATAATTCATCATACACTACTATATGGTGCAGTAGTAGTCCCCCCCTCTGCTAACGTTTGACGGTTTGATATAGAACAACCTATTTTGGAAATTTTCTATGAAAACTAAAATACTACTTTTTGATCTACAAATGGCAGCTAATCCAACAAAGATTGCGTCAGGGCGTCATCCTGCTCAACGGTTTTAAATGTTATCTAGGCAAAGCTGGGACAAATGACAAATCATATTCTGAAAGAATACAAAGCTCTTGAAAGGCTTCAAATCAGAACTCACAAGGTTAGGGACAAACAGACACATTTTAAAATAAAGATTAAATTAATTGAGGCCTTTTAAATGTCAGAAACTTTTCTAAATAAATAAATATGTTTTGAAATCAATATTTAAAGGCTAAATTCATAACTGTGATGTTAAATAAGTAAATTAATTAGAATCAATTGTGATGTATAGAAGTTTTAACTCATAGTTGATAATTCGAATTAAACTGATTTAATTCAATTCAAAAGTAAAATGATTTTAAATCAAATTTTTCACAAGATACAAGTAGCAGAGTAATGTGAGATCAAGAACATCCTCCCCCGCTCCGTCTCCACCAATGTTAGTTTAGTTCTGGGGAGGGAGTGATAGGTGGTATCAGAGAAGTGGTGAGGGGTGTCTTGAACTCTGTTAACTACTACTTCGACTACTACTTCCACTACTTCCTAAGATCACTCTCCGATACCTCCCACTACAACATAAAGGCACACCCTCATAGTGCACCTCCATGATCGGTTAAAGAAATCATTTGATTAACTAAGAACTGATATTATTATTCTATAAAATTTTATTCTCTTAAAATGTATTTCTGATACAGAACAAAATAAGTCATCTGGATATGTTTCAAATTTTACGATGAAAATAATAACTTTAATATGAAGAACTTATTGAAAGTTGTATGATTTTCTTAATTATCAAGTCATTATAACTAATTATATTATCAATACACCAATGAAAAATTGGAAACAATAAATGGTAGAAGTTTAGCTACACAATTTGAGCAAATTTCCTACCTGTCATTAAAATTTCGAAAAATAATTCACATGTGTAATTAGGGTATAAATCAAATATAGAGTTGATAAGCAAAAGGCTGCAGTTTGCAAATTATTTTAAAATTGTGCTGACAGGACATACTACAATCTCAAGGAGGTAATGTAATTGAGAACGCATTGATTCTGATTCGCCCGATGGAAAAGCTAAATAGTGAAAATATTTGTATGGTCATGGAACTAATTCACGTTTATCTAGGTGTAAGTACATAAGGATCGGTGCCTTATGTCACTTTTGGTTGATAACAATAGGGTAGGTACCTAATTAAGTATTCTAGACAAAAGCGTCCGACATCTGTCAGTTGAATTTTATAAATTTGGCTTACAAAAGATTTCAAGTTAAAAAGTGTTTTGTGAGTTGCAAAAACGGTTGCAGAAAAAACATTGTACGCAAAACGCCCGGAAAGTGTCTTTACTAGGCTTGTCGGTAAGTGCCAGTTTGCCCAGTAAAGAATCACTTTCCGGTCTTGTTACGTAAATACACAGGCGGCGATAAGGACCCCACAGGGGCTCCTAGATTCTCGAGCTGCAGAACGAACATGAGTAACAAATAAATGAAAAGACAAAATAGAATAATGCGAACATAACGTTCTCTTGTTTATATTAAACTTCGTTTTAAAAACTACTGTAATTTATTACTTCTGTTCTTATTTATTAGTTCACACTTTCTCTTATGATAAAGCGCAAAGCCGCCGACAGCAACACCTGTGTGTCGGTGCTCTGCAACGGACTCTGTGAGTTGTGGACGTCAAGATAATAAATACTTACGGCCTGTAAAACACAAGGCACAGGGCATATATTTCCTCTATTTCGTTAATTATTTAGTTTGTTCTGATTTCTTACGGGACGAGGAGAATAAGGAGATATTTTATTTTGTTTTTGGTGTATTAATGAAGTAAACCGGGTAAAATTGAACAGTGCACAGAAGTTTTATTATAGTATAGTGTATGATCTTTCAATATAAAAAAGATCATTTACTTCTAATTTATTATTACATGCACTACCACAAAGGCTAGATAAAATATCGAAAGATTTTGGATGTTACTCTAAAATTTTTAGATGCAGTCTACTGTCGATCGTTGGCTTTTTTGCCGCTAATGAACAATTACAATTACTTGGTGCAATGTAATCCGTGACTGGATTAAAGCATCATTACAGTTCATGAAGGTAGTGCAACACATCTTCATGCATGTACGACTTACGCACACTGGCAGCAAAAGTAATACAGTTAATAATTTATTAGCTGGATCTAATGAAAATATTAAACTAATAATAATACTACTTTTGGACGTAATAAGAACCTTAGTAGTTTGCCGAGAGATCATTTTCAAAATTAAAATTAATTAAAACCTATTTGCGCAGTACTGTGAGTGCATGTAGACAAGTGACTTGGCAATTATAAGTATTGAACATGAACGTGCCCCATAACTATATCTAAAACAATGTGCGTCTATGCGTCTAAATTTTTAACTTTAAGGCAACGACGTTTTTGCAAATGAAAAAAGTTGTTTTTCCAATGGTAAATTTTTGCATTACTGACATATTTCTTGCAATGAGTATAAATTATTTGGTTAAATTTGTAAAGTTCATTTCAAATTTATTTGCAACATAAACTTTACCTTTACCAGCGTCAAAGGTGTCAATGTTTTTTATGTTGCAAATAAATTTCAAATAAACTTTATATATATGATATGAGATCATTTTGCGGGAGTCCCCAAACCCTTATCGCCGCCACTGGTAAATAACTATAAACAGCAAACACGATGAAGAAATTGATACCAACATTTTAGGCTAAAATCTTTCCACAAAATCGGATGCAACAAATCTTATATATATATATATATATATATATATATATATATATATATATATATATATATATATATATATATATATATATATATATATATATATATATATATATATATATATATATATATATATATATATATATACATATATATATATACATATATATATATATATATATATATATATATATATATATATATATATATATATATATATATATATATATATATATATATATATATATATATATATATATATATATATATATATATATATATATATATATATATATATATATATATATATATATATATATATATATATATATACATATATATATATATATACATATATATATATACATACATATATATATATATATATATATATATATATATATATATATATATATATATATATATATATATATATATATATATATATATATTTATATATATATATATATATATATATATATATATATATATATATATATATATATATATATATATATATATATATATATATATATATATATATATATATATATATATATATATATATATATATATATATATGCAGAACTAATCTTCAATTTTTAAAAATATGTATTTTGGAAATCAAATGTGTACAGTGTAGTTTCCAATTTATGCATTCATCCATGTATAATATACCTAAACATTTTACATCTGTATGTTTGTTCTGCAAAAAATAGTCTCAATGTTATTAAATTTTGGAGGTTCAGTTACTTTGTGATAATTATCAAATTGTAACACTTGCCTTGCTAGTATTAAAATATAAATCGTGCTCATTAATATAATTAGAGGTTTGGATTCAATTTGTTCACATTTATTTTATTATTTTTCAGTATTCTTAGCAGAAATAATTAATGAAACATTATCTGATATGTAATGAAATGTGAATAAGATATTGAAGCACTCTAATTATTTAATATATAATGAAAAAGAATTGGGCCCAATATGAATCGATCTAGTTTCAGATATAGCATTTGAGATTAGATTATCATTTTGGTATCTCAGGAAACATATTGACAACGATTGTCGAAAGAGGAGATCCAGCTCGGGGAAACTGCTCTTACACCGTAAGACTCCTAATATACACATTTTTATGATTTGCGCAATCAAAATCGAAAAACAGTAAAGAGATAAGATATAACAGTAAGAGATAAGATATAATATATCTATGCTTGAAATCACAAAAAACACAGATATCAAAAAGTGTAAAAAACATGTAGTTTGGTCCATTTAAAAAAATATGAGTTTTGTTTGTTCCGCTTTTATCCGACCACCTGCATTTTTGCAAAGATTCTAAAAGAGTTCATTTGAATTGGCTACAACTTTTATTTAAGACATTTTTTTCTGTCGAAAAATAAACAAAATATAAGAATTGAGCCTTTTCGTTGGATAACTCTGTACAGTGACTACGGAACAAATTTTGTAGGTGCGAACAAATTGCTTTATCTAATGCAATCATTTTAATGATCTGTGGGAGGCAGGGGTGAAGTTGGTAAAAACGCACCTTCGTAGGGTCATTGGAACGCAAATTACGTGATGCGACTTCTATTAAATTGAATGAACTTAATCGATGGCAGTTAATTCAAACATTAAATCGGATTTTTGGTGCCGGTGACAAAATGAATATTTACATACCCTACAGCAAAAGAATATCAAAGGAACACCTTGTCATCTCTCCCCCATCTATTAGATCTCTCGTATTAATAAAGATAGTATTGTGAAGTTATACCCGGGACTTGGTAATATCTCGTCCGCAGAAATCTGAACTGTCAGAGGTGTGATTGATCGACCTCTAACTAAATTAATGCCCTCTTCCCTCTCAATTATTGAAAATCCTTCGGTTTTGCATTTTTGTGCGGTTACTTATCCCATAATAGATTGTAGCACTTTGTGATTAAAAAATAATACTATTTTTGGTGCGCAGAATATTGTGAATTGACATGTGTTTTAATTTTGATTTTATAATTTGAATTTACCACCCACAATATAACAAGTCTATCCCCCCTGTGATGGAAAGAACAATAGGCGTATATATATATATATATATATATATATATATATATATATATATATATATATATATATATATATATATATATATATATATATATATATATATATATATATATATATATATATATATATATATATATATATATATGTATATATATATATATGTATATATATATATATATATATATATATATATATATATATATATATATATATATATATATATATATATATATATATATATATATATATATATATATATATCTTAGATCACATATTTCAAAAACTCCGTAAGTGTATTGAACGTTATTTTTCAGGAGGGCAAAAAGCTAATTGTCAACTAACTATTGTTATTTATTGCAATTTTAATGATTCCCTTCTTTGGATATGGGGGTTTTCTAACGATTTGTGTTATTTTCGGAGTTCACAATCTCTAAATTGATAGTTTTATAAGAAAATTTGTTGCTGTACTTATGGGGTTTTTGAAATGTACATGGTGAGAAAAATAGAATTAAAAATTATGTAAAATCAATGATTTAAAACGCTGAATCATTATATCATATATTTTTATTGATGTAAGTACAATAAAATATCATATATATAAAACTAGTCTACAGATATCCTGTGGATCGTCTTTATCTACTGGCCATTCAAACAGCTCATCGTAAATTGTATGGATGAGGTTGTCATCAAGTAGATATGATTTCAACTTCTGAATATCTCCCATTTTTTTAACATTAATAGGTATACGCCCTTCCGGATACTGCTACTGCCCCTTGGCAGAATCGGCTGAGTGGTGGTACTGGTTGGAATTCATATTCTACCGAATCAATGAAATCACGTGCTATAACATAACCTGGTTTCCTTGAATTATGAGTAAGTGCATGAAAGAAGCAATATTGAAGTTTTTTTTCATTTCTCTGGGAACTGCGCGGCCGTACGAGTCAGTTGACAAACAGTTTTTTATAATACTGAGGCCACCATGACTTGTAATCTATTATCATGCTTGAATCAACTACGCAAATGGAAAACTTGTGTTTATTACTTGCATTCAACATGAGTTCAACGTAATCCATAATGGTGTAAATCCGATCTGTTTTCTTTATTTTCCGTTTGACAACAGCAAAGTCTCGGTCGCAAGGAAAGAAAACTGTGACTTCTGATGGGGAAAATACTGATTCATTGTTTCAAAGCGCCCCTATACTGCCTAAGGCAGCCCATAATCGAATAACTGTATGGTTTTATTCTGCCCTGCACATCCGTCGGAAAAGATGTGCAGGTGTTTCGTAGTCTTCGATAAAACAGTGTCTATATAATGCATGATGAATGAACAAACGTCATTACAACCTTTTTTTGCAATACCCTCATGATTTAGGTAAAACATTGCACTACTAGTGTGAAGGTCATGTATTTCAAAAAAGTTAACGGTCAACTGATGAAGGTAAAATACTTCTTGGATTGGAATATCTGGTAACATTAAGTTTTGCATAAAATCTATACAGATTGCGCCATGAGAGGAATCTTGTAAACAAAGCTCTTTAATTTTCTCCATTTTATTATGAAATTTTTTGCTCGCCTTTTATGAACCTCTTTTTTCAGCTTGTGCTGCTCGTTTAGCAGTTTTCATTTAGAGATTTACTTTTAATTTTAATTTCGAGGGATTCACACAAGCAGCATGTATCTACCTGTGGTCTTCCAAATGATAAGTCAAACCTTTCTCGGAAAATTTTTAAATAAAAGTAATAGTTGCACTTGTTTAGGTCTGGGTATTTTTCTATGAAAAGCATATGCATAGTTTTTACATCCATTTTTTCAGAAAGATATTTGAATGTACGTCCTGTATAATGCGCTTCACGCACAGGAAAAGAGTTTATATGGTCCTCTATAAGCTTTACACCTTCACCCCCTTATGGCGTTTCCTGATATACCTTCTCCACGTTTATCAATAGGAGACTTTCCAGCCACAAGTAAGTTACATAGACGTCTAACTCGGTCATCAGTTATAGCGAAGAACGATATAAACGCCTTTTTGCAAACGATTATGACACCACAACTACATGAAACCGAATATTGAAAAGAAGTTTGGCGACGAATACCCGTCAAAGGATTTTCTTTTCGGCGTTTTACTGGTACAACTCGAATTAAATTTTGAAGAAATGCATCTTGCTCATTTTTAGTTCCAAATTGTCGAAATTTATCTAAAAGTTCATTTTGTTCACTTACTGCCACCTTATTGAAACATTTCATTTTGCAACTGTAAATAACAATATCTGTTTTTAAAATCAACGACCTAGAAAAATAACAAAACTCTTTACCTGCAAGGCTCACCTCTCTGTCTTTCGGGAACCAAATTTCCTTTGTAATTTATGTATGCTGTACCTTTTACTCTGGCTTTTTTAATTTTCTCCCTTTGATATTCCACTTGTTTAAGTCCTCTTTTTTTTAACTGGCTGTTCAACACCCTGTTCAAATCACAAACACTAGACATTTCGCTTTTGTTCTAGCAACAAGACCACATGTAACAATAATACAATCTATCCTAACAATGAAATGGAATGGCGCTGTATGCTTGCGAACTAAAACAACCACTTGTCATGTGCGCATGTAGCGCAGAAACAACTCAAGTGTAGTACTTGCGGGGTTTCTGAATTATACGGGATAATGTGATACCATGTAAACACATTAAATAATCAAGCAACGGCGGGCTTTCTGCATAATATAGATAGAATATATCTTATACTACACAGAACTGTCATAATCACGATTTCGGCCAAAGTGTTACTTATGGGGTTTCTGAAATATGTGATTCATATATATATAGTGCGTCGGACCTCGACGATGGTTAGAATTTTTTAAAAAATTTCAAGTAAACTAAATAAAAAAGTCTATAACTGGAAATTATTTTCGTACAGGGTGAGCCAAGACGAAATTACAGGACCAAGTGCCTTTTTTAAAATGGAATGCTATGTATATCAGTACATTTTTTTGAAGCCCCTTTCTAGGTTCTATTCATTCCTGTATTATTATTGGCCATCTCCCAACCACTTTGATGTAATGAATTTTTTTGTTGAAACAATGCCATCTGCAGATGGATATTAAAAAAAATCACCACAGTCACAATTATGGGTTTTAAGAAAAACTTATGTGGATTCCAGTTACGAGACATCTAATTAATGTTTTTGAATCATTTTCATTTTCTAAAAATGTACAGGGTGGCCAAAAATTAGTATTCAATTAAGAACTTTTTAAATTGAATTTTCTCAATTTTTTCAAGTGGAAGTATATTTTTTCGACGATGTGATGTGGAAATGAAAAACGAACATTTTTTGTAAGTACTTTCCTATAGCTAATTGCAACCATTTTCGTTTTATAAATAAATAAGTGTCAAATTCAAGAATAAACTTAAAAAAGGGGTTCCCTCAAATAATTCATTAGAAAAATTTATAACAGGTGTTCGACGTGTTGCCCATTTTGATTGACACACGTCCTTATGCAATTTTGAAATGAGGCCATTTAGTGGGACAATTCCCATTGAAATGAGTAAATAGTATTTAACCAGTCCGTTACTGTAATATTTTTTTTGTACATTTTTTTGCTGTTTTCGTTATTTGACAAGCAATAAAACCTCAGTTTGGTATAAATTGTCGTGTACAAAGGAGCATTTATCACACTTATCGGTCGTTAGTTATAATTTGTATTGAATTTAAAATATTTGAAATTTTACAATATGAATTTTAATAAAGCGGAACTTG
>JANEYF010004723.1:42500-113570 GCA_029963845.1 Rhamnusium bicolor
ATTGGGTCTTATAGTCCAATATTAAAATAGGGCATAACCAAATTTCACCAGCCACCACTGACTGAATTTTCTGGCATTTATCTTTTTTAAAAAAATAAAAAATTTTCATACCTCATTAAAATCAAATCCATATAATTTTAAAAAATTTAATGTATCTGATTGAAAACTGAAACTTCTATGTACAGTAGGAAATGATGCTGGTAGAACATAGAAATTATAAATATTTCCGGTATAACTATTTTTATTTGGATTATAGCTAAATGTAGTTAGTCCAAATTGAACAGGAATTACTTGATTCAAATTTCTCCTTAGCTTTTCATACCTTTCACTGGGACTATCAAATAAACTGAAACAGTAAAAACAAATATGATTAGTATTAAGTAATAAGTAAGGTCTGCGAGTAAATAGTACATTCAATATGTTTAGTGAAATATTTATTGCTCCTATTATTTGAGGCCTCTACACTCAAAAGCGACGAAATCCACTTTTTAAAAAAATCGGGTTTTTTTATGCCACCTTTCATACATATTACACGCATCTATTTTATATTCGATTATAAGTGAAAGCAACCAAAATCCCTTATAAACTGAAGTTTAAATTTCTCAGTATATAAAAGCTAACACTCAGTGAGTTTCAAAACCGTCTAAATATTTTACATAATTTTTTTTCAATAGCATCTAAATTCGTTTAAATTCAAAAATTACTAATTTCAATATACACAATGCGGTGCCACCTATGTTAAGATCAAATGCAACTAAGTACAGTGCGTATTTGTGAAAGGTACTTTATTTTATTTTTTATTTATTTATAGATTAATTATTGTAATTACATGAAAAATAACATCATATTTATAAATATATATGACTACTTTTAGCCCCTACCTGTACAACATCTATATGTACTTACATGACAGTTTCAACAAGTGTATATTAAATAGTCTTAATGAAATACAAAGTACAATAATGAAAATAATGAATAATATTATCATGATATCTCAGTTTTAACATGAATTAATTTGTATAACAAAATAATTTGTACAATTTGTTTGCTCTATTGGTAAATGTTTTTATTCTTGCGGTTCGATTAAAAAATTTCTCAACTCAATCTGACTCAATCATCAAGAAAAAAGGATATAAAATGTTTCAGAATAGAAGTGATTGCAAAAGAAGAAAGGTAAAACAATATTATCTTCAAAACAATAAATGGCTTCAAAACGAGTTAAATCTGCCTATGAAATTCAAAACCGACTAAATCTAGTTTTATTAATTCATAATACATTAGTATTTGTCAAAAAAATCAAATTTACTTTAAATATGGTCTTCAGTTGCCTTGTAGAGCATTAAAATAAAAAATTATAACCTTCTGAATTTTAATATATTATACACCGTTTAATGAACAGATAGAATTTGGGAGGAGCCTATTGAATTTCCTGTTGCAAAACCACATTTCACACACTACAAATAATTTTTTGTTTTTTGGAGAATTAAGATAATTAGGTTAGGTTAGGTAACAGGTTAAAATTATTTATTATTTGTAACAAAAACACGAATAGGTATATAACATCATAAAATATATAAATATTATTGAAAAGTAAATCCACCACGATGGCACATTTCTTATAACTGGTAGGATATATTTTAATACGAAGGTTTGTAGATAAAAATATTTTTTTAAATTCAAGATAATTATATTTTTAAATCAGAACTATTTGTGTGCCATTTATATCCATTATAATGTTCAATTGTCGATCAACAGATGACGGTACTCTGATAAGCTAGACGCACATAAAAGATCTTCCTTCTGACAGCGAGTATTCCATTTTGGAGGATGATATTGATGAGTCCAACATTTTGGTGGAAAATAATACACAGCATGAAGAACTAGTTTGTTATAGTAGTGATGATGAAGTACCTTTAGTTGATCTATTTCCTATTGTTAGGTTAGGTTAGGTTCGTTGTGAGTGGGTCTCAGTAGACCCTCCACTGCGGCCATCAGCAGGCCTATTGTGGCTCACACCTAATTATATTTCACCCAATAAGTTCAGTCTCTTAATGAAACTGATAACTTTATTAGGTGAGAATGTGTCCAGATCCTCTGGCAGCAGTTGCCCTTTGCCAAATATTGAGAATCGGATCCTCTCCACAGCGGGACAGGTGCATAAGATGTGGTCTGCCTTTTCATCATCCTCCAGGCATAGACGGCACTCGGCGTTTTCCGCTAGGCCGAGTTTATGCAGATGATAGTTTAGTCGGCAGTGCCCGGTATATAGGCCTGTTAGAGTTTTCAGGTTTATCCTGTTTAACTCTAAAAGTTTCTTAGCTCTCGATTTCAAAGGGTATTTTATAAACGCCTTCGAATGAACTAATCCTGGTAACTCTTGCCAATACTGGAGAGTTTGCCTTTCAGCCCAGGTTGAGATAGCCATCTTGGCCGTACTTGAAGATATGCCAAGTATTGGTTCTGGTCCGATGAATCGTGATCCCGCTCCTTCTCTGGCTAAGGAGTCCGCTATTTCGTTACCTTCCATACCAGAGTGGCCAGGTATCCAGACCAGAGTCACTTTGTTGTTCTTGCCCAAATGATTTAGAGCTTTCTGACAGTTCCATACCGTTTTGGAGTTACACCGGTAGGAGCCAAGAACTTTTATAGCTGCTTGGCTATCTGAGAAAATTTTTATTGATCTGCGTGTAAGATGCATATATTCCAGCCTTCGTACACACAGTTCAATGGCATGAACCTCAGCCTGAAAAACAGTTGCATGAGTACCTAGGTTTGAGACTATCCTTACCCTTGGTCTGTAGCTGTGTACTCCGGCTCCTGTTCCCTCGGGAGTTTTGGAGACGTCTGTAAACCAACAACTGTCTGCCTTCAGTAGGTCGGCTTTATTCCGATCCCACTCATCTCTTTCGGGAGAAAGGATGTTGAAGGTCATAGTAGGCATAGTATCCGTATTTCCAATTGTGCCCTCGACATGTAAAGCATCTAAAGTGAAATGGGAGAATTCCATTACGAATACCAATGCAAAAGGTACCCAGTTTCAAGGAAATACTCTACTTCCTCCAGAAGTCCTACAGTTGAAAACTCCTTATAAAATTTTAAAGTTTTTCTTTGATGTCATCGTTTTAGATAGTACTGTTTATCAAACAGTTTTATTCAGTACTTAGATACGGCCTAACAAGCCACTGCATTTATCGAAGGAAAAGTTAGAAAGGTTTTTGGATATCTTCATATAGATGTCAATTATAAAACAGCCAAATGCAAGGTGATATTGCTTCCCTAATATACGAGTTGCTCAAGTTGTTGATGTTATGCCCATAAAAAAGTGAGATGCAAGGGTAAAAGCAGAGTTACCTGTTAAAAATATAAAGTACACGTTTTTATGGGAAAAGCAATTGTTTTGTAGAGTTTCATACAAATTAAATATGTATTAAAATTCAGCTTATAAATATACTGTGCCCAATTGGGAACATATTTTTTTTCATAATTTTTAATAAAAAGTTTGTCTGTTTTATTTACACCTTTAAATATATCTTTAAAAAAATATTTTTTGTGATGTTAAAAAAAAAGAAAAATTAAATCATGCAATAGAGGGTTAACAAGGTTCGATTACTGCTCGTAAGAAGAACCAAGAAGAACTTACGAGAGATCAGTCTACATTATAAGAAAATTTAAATGGAGTAAACATAAACAGTAAAAAATGTGCATACTCCACCCTGTATGAAAATAAATATTAAATAAGTAACACTGTGCCCTAAAATTTAGTAAAATAATAAGAGCTATATACACACCATATTTACAAGGTTCGATTACTGCTCGTAAGAACCAAGAAGAAACTTACGAAATATCAGTCTACTTTATAAGAAAATAGAAATGGAGAAACATAAACAATAAAAAATGTGCATACTGCACCCTGTATGAAAATGAATACTAAACATCGACCTCTATTACTAAGTACTCGACCTCTATTGAGCTACCAATAGGAATATAAATGGTTTCTGAAATAAAAACGCTTTTTAATATTATAAATAAAATGCAATAAAAATTTAAAATACCTGCAGTATATTATCGTCCAATTTCGAATTAAGGCCTGTCAATTGTGTTCCAATTATTTCATGGATATATTTATCAAACATAGTAGTAACAATATCTTCAAATAATCTACTCGAATGTCAGGTATAACTGGGCTTTAAGGTGCAGATAGACTGGCAAGTTACTTGCGACAAATCTTGCGCGATCGACTTCCATATGTGTTTACACTATTAGCAATATTTATCGCGATTAACTGTCGGGCAAGTCCAGCGAGATTTGACTTCTGCGAGTTCTCAAAAATCTGTTTACACTCTCAGCAATTTCGACTTGCGCCAGTGCTGTCGAGGCTAATATTTTTCAGTTGTATAAAAACATGGCGCCAGTAAGACGTATTCGTTCTGCAGCAGTATTATTAGTTTTATGTGAGAGTTACAACAATGGAAAAAAGAAAAGAAATCGAACATGTTGGGTAAGGGAATGGATATTAAGAAAAGAAGAATATGGGGCCTACAATAATTTACTAAGAGAACTTAAAATTGAAGATGCACAACAATTTAAAAACTTTATACGAATGTCGACGGTAGATTTTGAAGAACTTTTGACAAAAGTTGGTCGTGGAATTGAAAAGCAAGATACTCATTTACGTGCATCAATTTCAGCTACTGAACGTCTGATGGTAACTCTACGCTTTCTTGCGAGCGGTAAGTACTTTTTTTCTAATTTACTTAGAAACATTAAACTACTTACTTACTTACTTTACAGGTGACTCATACCAGTCATTAATGTATCTCTTCAGAATTCCCGCTTGCACAATGAGCGGATTTATTCCAGAAGTCTGCATGGCACTGTATAAAGTATTAAAAGATATTTACTTAAAGGTATGATTTATTTAAGGCATATGTATGTAATTTTAGTACAAAATCAGTAAAAAAATAAACTATTATTATTAGTAACGAAATAAAGTAACAGTAATAATAATTCTGATATTTGGTAGTCGTGAATTAAATTTACAGCATTTGTAACCTAAAATCTGATGCTTCTGTGGAGCAATCTGACGGAGAATAACTTTCGATGTAATTTTTATTTCTCTCATTTCAGATGCAACATAATCGCCATAAATTTGTTCGTCGTCAACTGGTTGGTTGAGCAAACTTACGGCCTTTTTTATTTCTTCTGATGATGCTACGGCACAACTGTTAGAACCATTTTTTTTATTTGAACGCTTCTTTGTGGTGGTGATCTTGGCTCTGTCGTCACGTGCACTTCAGAAGGCCCAGATTCTTGTACAAATGGTTCACTCTGAGACAAGTTTGAATTCTGCAACAAAACAGTTATTTTATAAAGCAGGCAATATTTTGCATAATTAATGTTTTCTTATTACAGGTCCCACTGACTAAGGAAGAATGGCTTTGGCATTCAAAACATTTTGAAGATAAGTGGAATTTTCCTCACTGTATTGGCGCCCTAGACGGCAAACATATAGTTAAGCAAGCCCCAAAAAATTCCGGAAGTTACTACTATAATTATAAAAACACACACAGTATTGTATTAATGGCCTTGGTTGATGCTTCTTATACTTTAACCTATGTTGACGTTGGTTGTAATGGACGAATTTCAGACGGTGGTGTCTTTAATAATTGTTCTTTAAGTTCAGCTCTAATAAATAACGAGTTGGATTTACCACATCCTATGACACTGCCCGGGAGAGAAAAACCAATACCATATCTTATAGTTGCTGATGATGCTTTTGCCATGAAACCATATCTAATAAAACCATACCCTTACAAGGATCAGCCTGGTCCAAATCGCGTTTTTAATTACCGTTTATCTAGAGCGCGAAGAATAGTGGAAAATGTATTTGGGATAATAGCTAACATATTTAGAATATTGCGAAAGCCAATATTGCTGGAGCCTGAGAAAGTAAAAAAAATTGTATTGGCAATATGCGCATTGCATAATTTTTTAATGAAAAGAAAAGAATCTGCTAAGAGATATGCTCCAACAGGCACGTTTGACAGAGAGGACGAAAAAACGCATGCTGTTGTTAATGGAACATGGCGAGAAGAAGATGGGATGCCCACAGACAATCTCTTACCACTTCAGCGAGGTGTAAATCAAAATTATTCGGTCGAAGCCAAACTTGTGCGTGAGGAATTAAAAGAATATTTTACCTCTCCTATTGGGGAAGTTCATTGGCAATATAAATATATATAAACTAAAAATAAATGCAGTGCTTAACAAAATAAATATGTTGTACCTTATAAAGAATAAATACTTACCAAATTGTCTGTAGTTTCTGTGTTATCCACTGAACGTTGAATGAATTTTAATGCAGAAAAATACGGCCAATTAGATATATACACTTCATCCGTCCCGGCACCACTTTTCTTTATTTTTAATTTCTTTACTTCCTGCATAAACTGGCTTCTTAAGTTGTGTAATTTTCGCGTAATTTCATTTACATTTGTATTGAGCTTTGTTGCAATTAATTCCAACATTTCTTGTTTTTTATTTCGATTTCTATAAGTTGCAGAACGCACATCCCACAATATAGGGTTTTCTTCATAAAGGGATATTAAAATTTTTACTTCTGCGTTAGTCCATACCTTCTTGTCTTCCGCCATGTTAAACTCGCACTATAACTTGCCAAAATATCGAAACAAATTGGAAGTGTGGAAATAAATTGCGAAAGTATAATTTGCGTGTTTAGACTAGCAAGTCAGAGTGTCGCCCGAGATCTTCCGAAAGTTCCAGCAAGTCCACTCACAACGCTGTTTAGACTAGTGACAGTACTGTCGGACAGCCACTCGCGCAAGTTTTCTCGCTAGTCTAAATGTACCTTTAGTCCGAGTCAAATTCGGATGAAGAAGAGTCATCCCCCACCTAAATGTTCAGTGGCTCTACTACGATGTCCATTACAATGTCAAGCTGACACATTTTTTCCTCTTGGCTTTGCGTGTGACGAATTATTCTTTTCCCTAAGGTTACATTAGGTTAGGTTTTACGTGAGTGGGTTCCCGCGGACCCTCCACTGCAGCCATCAGCAGGCCTATTGTTCCTAAGGACACTATTGCATGACCTTTTTGCAAACCTATAGTGCCAAACACAATAATTACATTACAAGATATAGAAATAAAAACTTGATTTACTTACCGAAAGACAATTTCTATTATCAATGTCCTCAAAGTACTCCGTTTTAATGTAGGTAGATAGATGTTCATCTTCATGCACCACCGCTAATATTTTATTCAGAGTTGCTGGTTTATTCCTTTCAATAAATGAATGAATCAAATGTCTGAGAGTACTTTTAGTTCCATCATTAATGTTATACAAAATTGTTCGTTGTCTGTGGTACACTTTCGGTGGATGATGTTGGTGTGTTTCTTTATATTCACGAGGAATATTATAAACACTTTTGCAGAACACACACCTAAATTAATGTACATAACAATATAAACATAAACTATAATAAATATAAACAATCTAAAAATACCTTAATAGTAGAAATATACTTCGATGCACTGATGAGCATAAAATATAAAAATTAAAGTTACCTTATTCCTTCTTCAATAAAAAACAGAAAAAACTTTATTTCCTATTTTTATTTCTAGAGGACTTTCAGCCAAGTACATGAACAATTTGTCCTACGTTTCGTCCGAGTTTTCGGACTTTTTCAAGGTTAAAAGCTAAAAATATTAAAAATAATGGTTTTACATAAGTCGTAAATTAAATTAGTGACAGAATGCATATCTAAAAAAGTGTTTTCTTATCTAATATAAATTTCCTATTTTAATTTCATTGTATGGGTGGGTTTTATTTTGTTTTTTAACATTTATTTATTTGATAGATATGTGATGTACGTGTAGTTCGACGAGTTAGGCAGAGAATGATCAGTATTTGATGTTGTCGTTGATGTGTTTCTTTTTAAGGTAGGTAATTATAACAGCTGAACTATATTTATGGTCCGAGTGACAGAGTTATTGTAAACATTCACATGATATTGGATAGCCGTTGAGAAGAGGTTTTGCAGTTAGCACATATACAGGATGTTTAAAAAATTGTTACTATTGAATAAGATTGCGATATATGCTACTTAGATTTTCTATATCTGTTTGATAATTTACTGTTTTTTTGTTGTTTTGTATTTCGGCCATTTCCAAAAACATGCGTTTTTTGGTATTTCTTTCTTTATGCAGTATGGTTGTATCCAGAAAGTTAAAACTGTGAATTATTTATGGCGTGTTCTGTTAATGCTGTGCTACATGAATTAGGAGTTGCTATGGAATTTCTAATTGATAATTTATGTTGATTTATACGTTTATTTAAATATTGTTGGGTTTGTCCAATGTAACACCTATCGCAATCTGAGCAATCAATTTTATAAATTTGTTTGATTTAATTCCTCTATTGGATCTTTTAGTTTTGAATATAATTTATTTTTTATGCTATTATCATTTCTGTATGCTAATTGTATGTTATATTTACCTAATTCTTTCTGAACTTTTTCTGATACTTGTGGTATGTATGGTGCCGATATGTATATTTTGTCTTTATTTGGATTGTTTTGATTTTTGTCCTGGTTGGTGTTGTTAAATATGGGTCCAAAGCAGTTAGGTTGTAAATCTATGTCAACTTGATTTTTATTGCTTTTGTTATTTATTATATGTATTCTCTTTTGGATATACTTATTCATAAAAGGTGGCGGGTAAAAGTTATTTAAAAGAATGTTTTTGATTTTAATTATGTTTTCTTTGTGATACAATTTATCTGATAGTAAAATGGCCCTGTCCACGAGGCTGTTTATAACGCTAATTTTGTATTTATTACTAGTTTTTGATTGGAAGTTGGTATATCGTCCCGAACTGATACTTTTTTGATACCAATTGGTTTTAATTCTACTGGTAGATCTAATTAAAGTCAGGTCTAAGAAGTTTATTTTATTTTCATTTTCTGTTTCTAATGTGTATTTTATTTTCCTGTGTTGTTCATTGAATATGTACTGTATTTCATTTTTATTAACGCATAGTAGACAATCGTCTACGTATCGTTTATAAAATGCAATTTTATTTGAAAGTGTCGGTATTAGTTGGTTTTCTAGATACTCCAGAGTTAAATTTGCACATACAGCTGAAAGTGGTTGGCCCATAGCCAGTCCTTCTGTTTGTTTATAAAAGGTTTTATTGAACGAGAAGTATGTTGAATTTAATATAAATTTTATGGTAGAGATAAATTCTTTTTCCTCTATGCTTGTAAATTGTTTGATATCATTCCATTTATTTTGTATGGCTTCTATTGTTAAGTCTATTGGTATATTTGTATATAGTGATGTAATATCAAGAGATTAATATATAGTTTTCCGGGATGTTGATTTCATCAATAAATTTTTTTAACTCCCAGGAGTCTTTCAAGCTATAAATAGTTTTCCCTACTACATTTGTTAAGCTATTTGATAGAAATTTTGAAAGTTCGTAGTTCGGGTGCTTGTACGCAGCTACATATTGGTCTCATTGGTATATTAGGCTTGTGTACTTTTGGTAAACCATATAATTTTGGTGAAATTCCATTATGTGATATTAATCTGTTATATATTTTTTTTATCAATAAAGCCTTTTTTACAGAGATCCTTAACTATTGTATTATTTTCTTGTTGGGTAATTCGCGTTTTATCATTACATTTTTCATACGTGCTGTTATCACTTAATAAATCATTCATCTTACACAAGTCTAATATACCAATGAGACCAATATGTAGCTGCGTACAAGCACCGAACTACGAACTTTCAAAATTTCTATCAAATAGCTTAACAAATGTAGTAGGGAAAACTATTTATAGCTTGAAAGACTCCTGGGAGTTAAAAAAAATTTATTGATGAAATCAACATCCTGGAAAACTATATATTAATCTCTCTTGATATTACATCACTATATACAAATATACCAATAGACTTAACAATAAAAGCCATACAAAATAAATGGAATGATATCGAACAATTTACAAGCATAGAGGAAAAAGAATTTATCTCTACCATAAAATTTATATTAAATTCAACATACTTCTCGTTCAATAAAACCTTTTATAAACAAACAGAAGGACTGGCTATGGGCCAACCACTTTCAGCTGTATGTGCAAATTTAACTCTGGAATATTTAGAAAACCAACTAATACCGACACTTTCAAATAAAATTGCATTTTATAAACGATACATAGACGATTGTCTACTATGCTTTGGACCCATATTTAACAACACCAACCAGGACAAAAAACAAAACAATCCAAATAAAGACAAAATATACATATCGGCACCATACATACCACAAGTATCAGAAAAAGTTCAGAAAGAATTAGGTAAATATAACATACAATTAGCATACAGAAATGATAATAGCATAAAAAATAAATTATATTCAAAACTAAAAGATCCAATAGAGGAATTAAATCAAACCCGTTCTTTATAAAATTGATTGCTCAGATTGCGATAGGTGTTACATTGGACAAACCCAACAATATTTAAATAAACGTATAAATCAACATAAATTATCAATTAGAAATTCCATAGCAACTCCTAATTCATGTAGCACAGCATTAACAGAACACGCCATAAATAATTCACAGTTTTAACTTTCTGGATACAACCATACTGCATAAAGAAAGAAATACCAAAAAACGCATGTTTTTGGAAATGGCCGAAATACAAAACAACAAAAAAACAGTAAATTATCAAACAGATATAGAAAATCTAAGTAGCATATATCGCAATCTTATTCAATAGTAACAATTTTTTAAACATCCTGTATAAGTGCTAACTGCAAAACCTCTTCTCAACGGCTATCCAATATCATGTGAATGTTTACAATAACTCTGTCACTCGGACCATAAATATAGTTCAGCTGTTATAATTACCTACCTTAAAAAGAAACACATCAACGACAACACCAAATACTGATCATTCTCTGCCTAACTCGTCGAACTACACGTACATCACATATCTATCAAATAAATAAATGTTGAAAAACAAAATAAAACCCACCCATACAATGAAATTAAAATAGGAAATTTATATTAGGTAAGAAAACACTTTTTTAGATATGCATTCTGTCACTAATCTAATTTACGACTTATGTAAAACCATTATTTTTAATATTTTTAGCTTTTAACCTTGAAAAAGTCCGAAAACTCGGACGAAACGTAGGACAAATTGTTCATGTACTTGGCTGGAAGTCCTCTAGAAATAAAAATAGGAAATAAAGTTTTTTCTGTTTTTTATTGAAGAAATAATTTCTACTTTAACAGCCAACAACTTGTGTAAAATATCATCTATTACCTTATTCCTTTGCAACAAACTCGACGATTTCTGTCTTAGGTTTATCCGGGTTGTCTCCAGTATAGGTCTTATAAATGTTCAAAATATGTTGTTTGTCTTCAACCGAAAAATGCCTGGATGTCCATTTTTTCGGTGGAGAAATAGCCGCTTTAGCCATAATTGGTATTAATCCCTGAAAAAAAAGTGTGGTTATAAGATATAATCAATTTAATCATTTCCATTACGTACCTTAATATAAATAAAAATGCTTGTTTGGTGCTGAAAATAAATGTGAATAACATCAAATAGAAACCACGAATTACAACAAATAACTGTAATCAACACAAAACACCAAAATGTATTTGACAGTTAAGAAGCTATCAAGTTAAGCTTATCTTATGATATGGGTTTTAAAAATACAACCAATAGAAAAATTCTAGTCGAATTTGGCGCACATTTATGGGCGGGGCATAATTATATCTGTTCATTAAATGGACTATAGATACAGTTTTTCTTATTTTTGTCAGTTTAACATCTAGTGGATTTGGCCACTTTTAAATCCAAACGCTTCATTTTAGGTAGTACAAAATATATCAGCGAGGTGTCCTTGGATCAGCCCCTGATTTTTATGTCATGTACTATTTATCGCTGTCCTTAGTAATAAGAAATACTAAAAGAAAATAGGGTCATTCTTTACAACAGCTACTTCTGCCTGACGAAAAAAACAAATACACAGTACGATGTCCCGTCATGTCAGGAATACATCCCACATAATTATATGTTGCGCTTATGATGGGGAATGTCACAAAAAAAATTTCAAATTTTTCAATGCGTTTGGTGGAATTTACGATAACCCTCATACGACGCGTTTAACTTACACACGTACATTCTATATCTGCTTTATATGACTCCTTATGGGTTGACAGCGCAGGTACAAAGTAACTATTAACATCTACGTATTTCCCTTGCCCCAAAATATAGTACGAAAATACGATATTGCAAATATCTTTCTCTTGCCCTTTAATTTATTCTATTCAACTCTTACATTTATCTATTATGTGAATGATAACACGACACAATCACTTATTTCCCTTGCCCCCAAACACATTACGAAAATACGATAGGTAATTATACATTTGCGTAACATTTCCTTTGCAGCAAATGTCCTATAGACACTTTACGCGTGTGTACAAAAAAAAACACGAAAAATATAAAGTGGCTGTTGTAAAGAATTACCAAAAAATAGTTATTTATGTAATTAGTGCAAAAAGTGTATATATGTTGCACAAAGCATGAAGTGCAACAAATATACATTTTGCACATATTGCACACAACATTTTTTTCATGATCAAATTAATTTTTTTTTTTACAACAAAATATTCAGATTTCAAACTGACAACTGGAAATTAATTCCAGAAATTGTCATTGTCAAACGCCATCCATAGATAACTATGAATAAAATTTCGTTAGTAACAATAGACTTGGACCGATCAAAATTATAGTAAAAAAAATTGTAATTAAATAATACCTACATATCGTTACCTCAGAGTTACACTATGGTATGTGCAGTAAACCATGTTTTGAGAAAACGTAAAATGAAAAATTGGCTTTTTGTTAGTGCTATGGGCAGACCTACACTGAAGAAAATTTAAACTCAGTTAGTTTTATTATAATTACTAACGTTTCTTAAAAAAATATCAAAAATACAGTTTTTTTTTTCTATATTTTGGGCACTAAAAAAAATACATACAATTGTGTTATTCTATTTTATTATTAATTAAGAAAACATACAACTTGGTAACGTTACACAAAACAAAATAACTTTACGAATAAGAATATAAACCAGAACTAGAGAAATAAACATGTTAGGTATTATCACTGTTTGGGAAGAATAGCCATGTACTATGCCTTATCCACCTCAGGCATCCACTTAAACATGCTTTTAATAGCCTGAACTTTATTTAGGGGAAGTGACTTCGTGATGGATGAACAAACTGGTTCATTAATACTTTTTTCTTAGTGGCATTAGTTCTGGTAGGCCTAAAATCACGAATCGAGACTTTTTTCCACTCATTATTGACGTGGCTAACTTTATATTCTATTTCAAATACAGATTTGGAAAATTTTAAGGCAACTCCTTGACTGAAGGGTACAGGGTACAATTTTATAGTTATATTGAGCAGCATAGGACTTGTAGTCCCAAAATCAATTTCTTTTAACTGAATTACTTTGTAAGGGTTTCTCGAAGAAACTTTTAAAAGCAACCGTAAAAGCGATAATGGGGAATAATATTCTGATTTTTTTAGCACTCTCTATACAACTGTGAACTGCGTCTATTTCTTGATTGCAGGAATGGCCTGGAGTAGAAAACTTCATTATTATTGATTCAACGTTTGGATTTCTGTTGATAAAGAGTGCAATTGCTGCAGACATTAGGGAATTTTTTATTTTGTGGCACGAGCTGTCACTCCATAGTATTAAAGATGTCAAATCAGGATTGTCTCTAAAAACAGCTTCCAAAATGTTATGCAAGGCACTTGCTATGTCGTTCTCCGCTTCTACCCATAAGACATTCGCTTCACAGCGCGCAGTATACTTGTTTTGTACTGAATAATATGGCAGTTAAATTGTAAACATTTAGTTTACTTTTGTAATAAAAGTTGCTTACTTCCGCATGCGGGCAGCTTAATACATTTTGTAAATCGAATACCTACCAAAAAAAGTATTGAGATTTCCTCTATCCCTATTTTTTTCCATATGAGATGCATTTTTCTCTTGAAGGTGTCTGTCAAACACGTTTTTCTGTTCAGCCCCCAATAATTTATCTTCACATAGATCACAACGGTCCTTTTTAGGGACATGAAAATGTAAATTATATTCATTGCAAAATAGTCCTGTAAAAAAGATTGTTTTACTGGTTGTTTATTAGAAGCAGTGCACAGTTCAGTGTAAAGCGAATACATTTTTGTTATATTTAAAGATGACTCCAAGTACTTTCGCTGAGTATTATCCCTACAGTAGTGAGATTCTACTGTAGGGAAGGATTCTATGTGCATCATAACGAATTTAACATCTTCTTCTGGTATCTTATATTTTATATGTTTTCCTTGGGCTGGTATTTCAGGTATGTTTGAAAACACGTCTTTTTTTGAATGGGCTGTGTATACAGGTATTTGGCTTATTACTAACGTGCTCAAGTAAAAGGTTTTACAAATTTGAATGTCCCGACTCCCTATCTGAAAATGGTATGTAAATGTTTGCTTTCTTCTGCTGTTTTCGGCATTCTTATTTTTTCTATGTCGTTCAGTAGTAAATTGTTTTGAAGTTGCTAAGAGAAACAATCTTTTTGCATGTTCGGTTAAGGTATAGTAATGCTCAAAAATATGTTTTCTCTCATCTTCTGTAATGAGACGTTGGCAATTATACATACATTTGGTTTTGCAGTCTTTTACTGTTTTTATTCTTTTAGCTGGAACTACTTTTTTCCTTACAGAGATGTATTCTCTTCCTGAGTCATGCGCCGCTTTTCTTACACTACTTTTCCAAGTACTGGGATTCCTCTGTCTTTTGCGTTTTAGTTTTTTAGGTAAGTTGGTTTGAGAAAATTCAGGTTCAGTCTCATTTATAATGTTTCCGTCAGCACAAACAATATGTCGATGGACATTGTTATTAGAATCGTCAGAGTCTTCGCTGGGTTCAGCTGAGGGTACATATTCCCTTTCCTTGTCGGAATCGTAACCATTGCAATCTATGATGTCACTCAGTTCAAGTGTTTGTTGGGTTTTTTTGTTTCTACAGTCATTTTGATTCATATTCTGCATATTTTCACTACGATTTGTGACAACTCTATTTTGAAGAATTTTAAGTCTAAAACAATTTAATTCCATAGAAAAATTACTTAAAAATACAAAATTTAGTGTCCTCGGTTGGAGTTGACCACAGAAAAAAAAGTTTTCTATAAATGTTACGATAAAATTTTATTTATAAGAAAAAGTTCTGCTCATAAAATTTTAGGTCAGATGGACAGGGTGTTAACAAAAATAATAAATAACGGTACTTTTCTCTTCGATCATTTTTATGTTTTGTTAATTTGTTAACAAACTGTACTTCTGATCTAAAACTCTAATATGGTAAACTCATTTTCTCGACAAGCAGAACTTTTGATAAAGAATAACTTTTCTTCGTAAATTCACTAATAAGTATTTTGTCAATTCTATCCGGGCTCACAGTGTATAACAATAAAAAACTTACCTTACATCTGCTAGACTCTCATTTTCAGAATCAGAATTATTGGAATCAGCCAATTTATGGTCCATGGTGAACAGGGAAAGTAACTAAAAATGCATGAACTTGTAAAAAAATGCCGACAAATAATTATTTGCAAAAAAAACTAACCTCAATTTTTATTTTCGTCTATTCAAAGCATAAATGAATTAATTTAATAATAATAATAATAATAATAATAACGTCTTTATTTATTGTTGAGTACGACAATAAATGGGCGAAGTTCAGTAGAGTATCTATAATAGATACTCTCTGCTCTTACACTTAACCCTAATGGCGATATCAATTCCACAGTATACTGAGGATGTTGTCTATTGCATAACGCACAAGACATATAAAATTAAACGATATTACTTTGCTAATTTCACTGGTTACACTTGTTGTAAAATGCCAGATCTAGCACACTCACTCAACCAAACAAAGAACAAAGTTGTATGCACATAATTTGCGAACATATGCATAAAATATAAAATTACAAAAGTGTATGTGACACATACAACTATGTCATTTTAAATTTTAAAAATCACAGAGGTGTAAGTTATACATACAACTATGAGACTCTAAAAATCACAATTCACGTTCATACAACAATGTATTTCTGATTGCCAATGACATAAGGCGCAACATATAACACTGTAATTCTCTGGAAGGCAAGTATAAGGTACATACAACTTTATGACACCGAAAAGTCAATTCGGAAAAAAAATGTGACATACAACAGTGTTACTGTGAGGTAACGATATGTCTTTGTAATATCAAGCAATAAAATTTTGAGTAATATTTAACAGTATAGTTACTTACCATGTTCATACGTATACCCAAATACCACGTTCATACATATACCCAAGTTACAAGAAAAAATTTTTATATTTTAGATCAAACTCGTAATCAATAAAATATCTAAAAGTACTTTTAGCACTAGTGCAAAAAATTTCTTTTTTACACAAGTAAAAAAAGTAAATCTTTTGGCACTGTAAAGCAACTATTAACTTTTTGCACGATCGTAGAAAAATTATAATTCTTACCTAGGAGTATGGCTCTTTACTGGATATAAGGCACTAAATTCCAAGTCTATACCTATAAATTTTGCACTTTCAACAGCTTTTTTAATTTCTGGAAACTTTTCATTATAATTTTCTATATTTATTACAGTCATCTTGAATTACTTTTGTAGGTTAACACACATACCACAGAACAGAAAAAGGCACAAACGTGCAGGGTTGCCAACTGGCCTTTACTGATTTACTCTCAACATTTTTCCGGATTACTCACAATTACTCACAACTTGAAAATATCAATATCAAGACAGTTTTTTTATAAATCGTACCTATATTATTTGTTCATAACATAATACGTGACAACTGATGCCGGTTTTGTTTTTATTTTACTACTGTGCAATGTTGCCAACATCAGAAGCCGGTATGCGTGTGCCGTGTTGCCTTCCCAAAACGGACGCACAACTTGTTCTGTGCATTCCAAAGAGGTTAATCTGTGGTGCATTTATCATTTTATAAAAATACAATATAATTACATACTAGTTACAAAGTAATAGATACAAAAAGAAACTGTATGGACCTTTATTAACCAGCTTAACAAAAACACAGATAAGAGGATTAAATTTTTTTTAATAACAAGTAACAACATAATAACTTATTAATTTTAATACACATAAATAAGTTTTATTTAAAAGTTTTCTTAAACCTATACAGACTTTTCAAAATCTTGAAAGTGTCACATTTCTGTGTCGAATTGTAATATATACTATTAAAAATTAACAAAAAAAAAAATTGATATTTTCTTAATCATAATGCTCATATTGTGGACAAGAAACTAAACTAATAAAAAATATATTTTAACAGAACACAAAAATAAGTTTTTATACTCAAAACTGTATATGATAAAAATATAACCAAAAAATATTATTTCAATGACTAAGAAAAAAAACTTTTGGAATTAACATTGACTCTTATTTAGTCTTACTGCTCCATGATACAATAAAAGAAGATATGATATTGACACGTCCTAAATTCGTACGCATTTTCGCATGACGTCATCTTGTGATTTATTTTTAAAATGTATGCATGTAAACATATAGAAATACGGATACGAAGTTTATGTTTGTGATATGGCAAAATTCAAATAAACACTAATGTTAGTGTTTTACCTATTGCTTCTATTATACCTAGGTAGTTTTAATATTAAAAGATACATAAATACGTAC
Source organism: Rhamnusium bicolor (assembly GCA_029963845.1). Classification (NCBI taxonomy): domain Eukaryota; kingdom Metazoa; phylum Arthropoda; class Insecta; order Coleoptera; family Cerambycidae; genus Rhamnusium; species Rhamnusium bicolor. The sequence continues at coordinate 60,336 of JANEYF010004723.1, forward strand.
TTAGGTAAAATAAAAAAATACCAAATAAATACTAAAAGGAAGGGACAAGCTCGGGGACAAATGTTGGAGTGCAGCTGACTCAACAAAAATCAAAGTATTTATAAACATTAGTGAAGGTTTAGTTCTATATAATAACTGTCAAATTTCTGACTAAGAAGCACGATGCAGATTTATGATAGGCATGTAGCAAGAATACTAAGTAGACTTTAAAAATAAAAGTATTTTTATGAAAGAGTATAGTAAGAATATCTCAACTGATAGGTACACCTTCCAAGTGCTTAATTAAATTCTTTCCAAGTGCTTAATTAAATTCTAAATAAAAGTGAATTAAAAGTAAAGCACAGTGTTATTATTTGAACCCCTAACCAACAACAAAGACCACATTTATTTTTTGGCTTCTAGTAAATTATAAAAAAAAATATTTTCGTAAAATGTTTAGAAGTTTTTATTGAAATAGGAATACACGGTGTTCATTTTAAAAGTTACCACCCCCATTGTCTTGAGATTCGGAAAAACTTTTGAAAATCGCCGAGACCCGCATCGGATTTATTTTAGAGGGGGATCAATTTTCACCTAAAAATTACGCGGCCCCTGTAACCCATTTCAAGATAATGGGGGTGGTAACTTTTGATATAGAGAATTAATGCAACAATACACAATATCTAAAAATAAATAACGATGTATTATATCATTTTTAGAATGTAGGTGATATACTTAAAAATGTTTATTTTTCACCTGCATATTATTTGTTCATTATACCATGGATACGGTTACCATAAAGACGCTTATAGTGACCACGGGCATAATGAGCATTATGGCCATAACGGCCTGCTATATGAGAAACAAATAAGAAAAAAAGAAGCAAACGTTATAGAACGAAATCGTTTATTTGTAACAATTTTTAAAGAGGTAAATACCACTAAATGTTTTTTTAACAATCTTGAACTAAAATAAGAAACCATATAATATACCAATTCCTGAAAGTAAACCAATAATATGATCTCATTTATGCTACTTATTTAATTTTTTAATTTCGATTGAATAAATGTTTCATATCCCTTATCATATAATGGTTTGGATTTGACCGGCAATACATTTTCTGTGGCTTTTGCGGCATTATTTGGGATATTCTGTGGTATGTCCATATTATTTTTGCTTTTATTTTGTAAAACGTATTCTTTACTTACAAAGCAAAGCAACGAAACAATCAACAAATGTCAAAATATCTGTCATAGACTAACTTTAAAAAAAGGTAAAAAGAAAAAGCTAGCAGCATTGAACTAGGTTACTAAATTTGAAAGAACACGACATACTGATAGATACAATTAATAAACGTCAAAGTATCAACAAATGTCATAACAGGCTACTAAAAACAATATTTAAAATATGAAAAATTAATTTTTCATTAAAGGCGAGTTTTCGCGAAAAATAAAATTATGTATACACCACGAGTGTTATTAGATTATAACTCCCATCGGGCAACATGCATTCCTCGGGCCAAGGGGCCTAATAAAAGTATTTTTTTAACAGAACGTTGGTATCAATACTATAAACAACACACAAATATAGCCCAATATGGCGAAAATTCTCACAAGACTACGTCAGTTACATATGACTAAGCCACTCCCACCTTCGCGGTGTCTTATCTTGTTTAATTGTATCATGTTAATGCTCTATATGCCAAATTTTGGCATTTAGCATGTCCCTGGTAGGCTCAAACAGACGAATTACTAGCTACCTTACTTATCCACTTATATATACTATTATATCGACCAACCAATAGAGGACGCTGCAAATCTCAAAACTAGAGTGCGTAAAATTAGGCTTAAATTAAGATTTTTAAAAACAATAAGTTTTTATAAATCGTCGAATTGGAATTTTGCATAACTATCAATATACCATGACCTCCCAATTACTCACAATTACCTCACAATTGTCCTTTACTCACAAAATTACTTACAGACTAGTAAAATACTCACAAATGTGAGTAATTACTCACAGATTGGCAACCCTGCATACGTGCAGTGTTGCAATCACAGAACAGAAAAAAGAAAGAAAGGCAAACCAATAGTGGAGGGTAGAAGCAGCTGTGACGTTTCTTATCTTATAGCTCCCACTAAATCGGTGGCAAGAACTAAATCAAATATGTAGATTAAACAGAAATCTTTCTCTGATAATAAATTATTCATTTATAAGGGCCGGCTTTTCCATTTCCTGTACATTTATTTAATTAATAAATTCCGAGGAAACAATTACTAAAATATAATTAATTACTGTTTCCATGGAATTTATCTACTAAATAAATATAATAGAAAACCAGTCCTTAAAATGTAAATGGCAAAACATCTTAAGAAATGTGTCTTCGCCTTTTAATATATAATTTCAAAATAAGAGTAGAAGGGAAAATAAACAGTATTTTTGTTAATATTATTTATTTCCCAATCACATTGTAACAATTAATTACATCATAATTAATATTGTTAAGTACAGCTAGATGACAAATATTCTAACAAATTTAATTAAAATATATTAATAAACTTTAGTCAAACGAATTATCAAAAGACTATTACTTTATCTTAAAACAAACATCACAAAGTTAAATATGTAGATATTCTATTGATATCACTCGGTAAAATTAAAACGATTGGTAGGCTTTTTTAATGTAACTAAATAATTTATCACTAAAAATAGTAGCATCAGAAGTCAATAATGAATCTCATAATCCTATCAAGACAAAAATTATCATTTGTTTTGCAGGTATATAAAAAAAGAAAATAATTGATCTAAAGAGAAAAATTCCATTAACAATGAAATAAATCATAAAAACATAAAATTTTTTCTAAGACAGATCGAAAAATAAATATACATACTTCCTGTAAAAAAAAGGTAATCTAAATTATTTCATTATTGTGTGCAGACTAGCTGCACTGTTCTAATGTCAAACAACATAAAATCAAAAATCATAAAATGAATAGTATAACAAAATTAAATTATAAATAAACTTCTTATAGAGTGGTTCCTCGGGTATGATTGCTTGCGTAAGATTGTACATGAAACAAAAAAATATATATTGATGCTTAAGAAACAATACCTCATATCTTCATTTTTGCCAGAACTTGATTTAAGATTTTAAATTGATATCCATTCCTATGTCCAACAGTTCCCAATAGCTTGTATCCCCAAAATTAATACTAATACTTAAAACTTTACTTCAGTGAAAACCTCGTTAGTTTTTTCGTTTCCTGTGAAATTGCTAATTTGGGGATAAGAGGTATTGTTTCTTGAGCATCAATATGTAGATTAGTCATACTCAGGATGGTAGTCACAGCCAGGTATATACTCAAAGTTTAGTGCAGAGTTTAAACAAAAATAAGTCGAAAAACAGTAAAAGTAAGAACAAAAAAATAAAAAATTAAGTAGCTTTAAATTTTTTAATATTTCTGACCCTCACTGATTCTCTTAAATCCTTTTTTTTTTCTCGCAAATATTTATAAATTGTCATTTGGACGCATTTATCAATAATTGTTTGTTGACAGTTATGCTGTGACGTACTTCGCTGCTCTACGCAAGAGCAGAAGTGTCACTTTGACGCCCAACACTACGGCGGTGCACACTGTACGGAGATCTCGGGCGCCAGTTTCTGTTTAGAGTGTAGAAACACCACTTTACTCTATCGGCGGGACGATAGAGGCCGGGCAACTGCAGTGAAGATACGGCTAAGCCAGGGGTCGGGAAAAAGGGAACTTACATACTACAGTTAAGGAACAGACTCTCATTCAATATATGTACATTTATTCTACACACTAATTCTTATTTACACTTTATACAGACCTTAGTAACTACAACTTATACTACAACGGTCTTAACTACAAGCGGTCTTATTCTACAAGCGGTCTTATACTACTACGGTCTTAACTACACTACGGACAAGCGGGGCAGTAAGCGGGCGGTCAAGCGGTGCGATACGGTAAGCCGGTGAATGAAGCGGTGCAACGGTAAGCAGCGATGAATTAAGCAGACGGCGGACGGATACCAGGAGGAAGCAAGCGCCAATACAAGCAAACTATGCCTATCTAACGCGGTTACTTATTATCGCTTGGCTGATGGATGGTTCCGGTCTTCTGATATGCCAACTAGTACCTCCAAAGCGCTCTGCCAAAGAAAACGGACTCAGGCGGCCTGGAGGGCACGCGGTTGAATGCGGTTACGGTAAGGGGGGGGAAAGGAGTAACAAGCCTAACAGTGGCAAATTGATGATGACGACGGGATGGTCAAACTCCAAAACTACCCTGCAGAATTTTTACGTGCTCAGGTAGCCCGGGGGACCCGCGGTTACGGACGATACCTCCAAGTCACCCTGCAGAATTTTTACGTGCCCAGGTGGCCTGGCAGGCACGCGGTTACGGAAGTACCTCTAAGTCACCCTGCAGAATTTTTACGTGCTCAGGTGGCCTAGAGAACACGCGATGGCAACTGACAGTACCTCCAAGTCACCCTGCAGAATTTTTACGTGCTCAGGTGGCCTGGAGGGCACGCGGTATAACGCGGTTCAAGTTGGAGCGGGGGGAAGGAGTGGCAAGCCGAACGGTTGCAAATCTAAGACGACGACGGTATGGTCAAAGCTACCAAGCTACCCTGCAGAATTTTTACGTGCTCAGGTAGCCCGGCGGACCCGCGATTACGGACGATACCTCCAAGTCACCCTGCAGAATTTTTACGTGCTCAGGTGGCCTGGCAGGCACGCGGTTACGGAAATCCCTCTAAATCACCCTGCCAAAAAACGGACGCAGGTGGCCTAGAGGACACGCGGTATCAAATGCTAGTATCTCCAAGTCACCCTGCAGAATTTTTACGTGCTCAGGTGGCCTGGAGAACACGCGGTGTAACGCGGTGGAACGCGGTTCTAATTCCAACCTTCGGCCGCTCTCCCGTTCTAAGGAAGGATATGAGGCGGATACGTTTAGCGCTCGCGGTTCAATAACTCTAAAACAAATAAAGCCAGGAAAGTACTCACCAGCCAAGTAATACCGATTATTTACCAAACCTTTATCAAACCTTGCTACCTACTTCCGGATCCTGTGCTGGCTTCCTCTCTGGAGCGGTCGGTGTCGGCACGTCTGGACGGTACGGGCGGCAGCAACGGACTGGTCTCGGATACTCTGCAAAATCCTCAAGCTACTAAACTCTGCCCAAAAAGCAGAAGTAGGAGGAGCGCGGCAGTCATGCGCGAAATATTGCAACCACGCCACCGTTCATCGACTTAGAAAAATTCGCAATTACCTTTGGATACCTATGTACCTCTATACTCACAAGTTTACTTACTCTCCAAGTCGGCGTGGTGCTTCGGTTGGAGCTCAGACGGGAACTAATTTGATTGTAAAAATCCTCATGCTACTAAACACTGCTAAACGCAGAAGTAGGATGAGATACGGTAGTCATGCGCGGTTTATAACAGCTACGTCACCCGTTTGTGGACTTAGAATAATTCCGCATGAAATTTAAATACCAATATATCCTTATACTCACGAGTTTACTTACTGTGCTGGCCGGCGTGGTTCCTCGTTGAGTAGCTGGACGGAAACTAATTTAATTATTTTCAGTCTCGGCCTCCCTCATGTTAGCGCGGGCATAAGGGTGCCGGGGACACAATGCGTGCGTCGCGTTTCGCTTACTGCCGGCCACTTGGCCTACGTGGAATGTTCATAAAAACATATCAATACTACCTATCTATAATTAACAATTTAACTGTTATTAATTAAAAGCGTAGCACCATAATGGGTAAAATATTTTTCAAAACCTAGCCACCTAACTTAACTTAATAAAATAAAATCACTTCGTTACAATGCTGATTGCAAAACCGAAAATAGTTAGAAACAGGAATATCGTAACCTTTCTATGATATCTGAAGCTGTTATAAGCTCAGACATGTTCAATGTTTACTATGTACCTAATTTTATAATCTAAAATAAACTAAAAAAACACCAATTTTTAAATGTTAAAAAATTAGATCAGAAATCGCAGGCACCAATAATTTAAAAAAAATAAATGTACTATTTTCTAAGAATAATTTTTATGAACAGAAAAAAATTAAATGAGTGCGTTAAATATATTGCTTAAGAAATACCTAAGATACCCACAAAAAATTACTAAAAATATATATCTACTATTTAAGACAATATATGACTCCAGACAAATTAATATACCAAGATATGATAGGTACCTACTCTATTAAAAATTAAATGTTGCTAATTCTTGTTCATTTTGAAACATTAAAATTTTGTTATTACATACCGATCGTAGAATTTCCTCTTTTCATAGTTGGTTACCTTCCTCTAAAATCGATTCACTTCATTATTACTTTAGCCTGTACCATACGTCCTAAAACAACATAAATGTATACTTATAGATTATAGTAAATATTGTATTTTAAGGTCTAAAATCACTGTAAGACAACCATCTTTTATGGAATTGAAATTAGTGCAGGTGTCAGACCGTGCTATATCATGCAAGCATACTTAAACAAAAAAAAATAAAAATGTTAAGCACCTAATTTGACAACTACAAAATTATCCCATTTACTTACATGCTTACTGATAAACAATAGAATCTCTCATAGTTATTGACCGACACAGTTCACAGTTGCCTGCAGTTGATTCCCTCTGTCGATAAATTATGTGGAGAAGTGGGTCTTTTCATTATAGTTGTTTGTTTTATAAAGATGACAAGAAAATATTTTTTATTTAAAAACTGAGATAAAATTACGTTATGAAAATATCAATACCTACATAATGAGAATATTTCTTGATCAAATCAGGATGATTACTTTACCCAGTGTGGCAAATATAATACACACATCTGTGTTAATTTGTCTGTATAATAATGTAAAAATAAATATAATTCAAACATAAGTTTGTACTTATAATAGTGAATCGACTAGTTTCACATGATAGATATACTAATGGATAAATGTAACTTTGCAACTAGTCACAGGCGAGTTTGTATAAAATATACATTTTAACATAATATATTAATAATACAGATACTACGGATCAATTTTAGGAAAATTAAAATATATTATTTTATCTACATATGTTAGGTTAGGTTAGGTTTGTTGTGAGTGGGTCTCAGTAGACCCTCCACTGCGGCCATCAGTAGGCCTATTGTGGCTTACGCCTAACTATATTTCACCCAATAAGTTCAGTCTCTTAATGAAACTGATAGTGATAACTTTATTGGGTGAGATTGTGTCCAGATCCTCTGGCAGCAGGAGTCCGCTATTTCATTACCTTCCATACCAGAGTGGCCGGGTATCCAGACCAGAGTCACTTTGTTGTTCTTGCTCAAATGATTTAGAGCTTTCTGACAGTTCCATACCGTTTTGGAGTTACACCGGTAGGAGCCAAGCACTTTTATAGCTGCTTGGCTATCTGAGAAAATTTTTATTGATCTGCGTGTAAGATGCATATATTCCAACCTTCGTACACACAGTTCAATGGGATGAACCTCAGCCTGCAAAACAGTTGCATTAGTACCTAGGCTGGAGAATATTTTCACCCTTGGTCTGTAGCTATGTACTCCGGCTCCTGTTCCCTCTGGACTTTTGGAGCCGTCTGTAAACCAACAACTGTCTGCCTTCAGTAGGTCGGCTTTATTCCGATCCCACTCCTCTCTTTCTGGAGAAAGGATGTTGAAGGTCAGCTCGTAGTTGATCATGGTAGGCATAGTATCCGAGGGCATTCCCAGGATGCTGTGATTCTCTATGTCATCCCATCCAGCAACCTGTTCCGCTCCATGTCTGTGGCATATTAATGGCCGCTTGTTGCAGTCTGTAGGTTGCCCACCTGGCCTCTCTTTTCAGATATATATGAAGAGGGGGGTAAATCCAGGGGGGATTTCCATTGCAGCTGACGGTGTGGTGCTAATTGCTCCCGTTACGATCATGCATGCTAATCTCTGCAGTCCAGAGAGTTTTGATTTGGCCGTCCGTTGTAATCCTTTCGGCCACCAAACAGTCTGATGACTGTAATATAGATCCAGTAAATTTGTTGGGAACCCATGCCCCAGGATTTGCCACAAATACGACGGCATGTCCATAGGGACAGCTTTGCTTTGTGGATTACCTTTTCCAGATGGGAGTTCCAATTAAGTGATTTATCCAGAGTGATTCCTGGAAATATTTCACCTCCTCCGCAAATGAAATAGTTTCACCCATTAAAGTGGGAGGTCTTAAGTCCTCCAGTTTCCTTTTCCGGGTGAATGGTACTATTACTGTTTTTTGAGGGTCTACAGACATCTGTTCCCTGTCACACCAGTTACTCACTGCATCCAGTGTCTCTTGAAGGGCATTTGATATTACTCCTTTAGAGTTTCCTCTGACTACTATGACTAGATCATCTGCATCTGCTAGAACCTCAACCTTCCACAGTGTGAGAATAGCCAGTAGGTCGTCCGCAAGAAGTGACCACAAAAGGGGGGAGAGAACCCCACCCCTGCGGGCACCCTCTCGTGGCTATAAACCTAACTGTTTCTCCCTGTAGAGACGTTGTTATGGTTCTGTTTGATAGCATAGCACGAATCCAATCGCCTATAGTAGACTCAATTCCTCTGGCAGCCACTGCTGCATATAAGGAGTCGGGTAGTGCATTATTAAATGCTCCCTCAATGTCGAGAAAGGCTCCCACCTCAATTTCCTTCATTTGAAGGGATTGGGTGATCTTCTCGACTAGGTTATTGAGTGCTAGTTCTGTTGATTTTCCTGCCTGATAGGCGTACTGATGGATATTGAGGGGGTGATGATTCAGGATATTCCCCCTGATATATCCGTCCAGCACCTTCTCCAGGCCTTTCAACAGAAAAGATGTCAGGCTAATTGGTCTAAGCGATTTAGGGCTTGGTTCTTTCCTACCCATTTTTGGTATATATACTACCTTAACCGCCGACCAACTGGATGGGATATAGTTCCATACCAGACTAGCTCTGAATAGTTTAATGAGGAGTGGAAGCAATATTTCCTGTCCATTTTGTAGTAGAGCTGGAAAAACTCCATCCTCTTCTGGCGGTTTGAATGGTTGGAATGATCTGATGGCCCACTCAATTGCCGGTATTGTGATCACCTTTTTAGCCGTCAGCCAATCATTTTTATCATGTCGTTTTAATCGGCCTTCTGATGGTGACGGCTCACAGTGGGGCAAACTATATCAAAAGTTGGCATAAATTCAAGGCTTCGTTGGATTTTCATCAAAATGGGTGCTTTGGAATTTTTGGAGTCGCTGATGCTGAATCTGATATCAGAAATACAAAATTCAAAATGGCAGTCATAATATGACACGCAGTGGGGCCTATATACATATATGTATATCTCAAGACGGATGTTATATAACACGAGTGAGGCCCGCATAAAGAATGTATACCGTGGACACGCGTTTCGAACTTGTTGGTCCTCATCAGCACGGCGCGCCGTGGGGCAAACCACATCAAAATTTGGCATAAACTCAAGGCCTCGATGTATTTCTATGGAAATGGATGCTTATGGGTTTTTGGAATCGTTGATGCCGAATCTGATGTCAAAAATAAAAAATCAAAATGGCAGTCCTAATATGACGCGCAGTGGGGCATATACAGTATATCTCAAGACGGATGTTATATCAAAGGTGAGACCCGCAAAAAAGGATGCATACCGTGGACACGTGTTTCGGACTTGTTGGTTCTCATCAGCGTGGAATAGCAAAGTTGAAAAAATAGACACAACTTAGGCAAAACGACCCAAACAGAAAACACTGATAGAAGCCAGTCGGTCATTTATGGCTTCAATAGGTAGTTCACAATTTCTAGTGATAATAAAATACCTATAGATGCGCAGACTCATTGGGTATAACCTACACATAATAAAAATCGGATACGGCGTTTTTCGAAATTTCGAATTTCTGCCAACTTTTGACGTCCTAGGCCCCACTGTGCGGCTGTTGGTCATCCGCATTCAAACATCCTGGGAAGTGGTTTTGTGCTAGGAGCTGTAAGGTTTCCTTTCCAGAGTCGGTATATGAGCCATCCGGTCGCCTTAACGAACCGAAATCCCTTGTCGGCTCTCTGGAAAGAATCTTGTGGATTCTAGAACTGTGAGGTAAGTCAGTTATACTCTCACAGAATTTTCTCCAAGATCCCATTTTTGCTTTCCTTATTTCTTTGTTATAGTCCGTTAGAGCGGACCTATAGTGGTCCCAGTCGCCCGAAGCTTTAGCTCGAATAAAGAGGCGTCGAACTTCTTTTCTCATTTTATCCAAATTTTTGTTCCTCCAAGACGTGCCTCTACATATGTAAATGAAGTTAAATAGAATATTTTATTTATTATGTAAATACATGCGCAGTTTCTCGTTAAACAAATGATCACATAGTTTCACGTATAAAAAATATTACAACTTACTCCATAAGTACAGATAAAAAGACAAATCCCGAATTTATAGAACTTTGAAAACCTCACCGGCTCTGTCATCGAAAGGTTACTGACCTAAAATATTTAAAAGACAATTTCGATTAGAATTCACCATATAAATAACGAAATTATTTAAGTCAGCGACTACAGTGTATCTTAATCACTGATTTTCCAAAAATTAATAATAATAAAACCGAGTCTAAAATTAAAACGTAACGGACGAACTGAAGGTTTTGTGGAATTTAGACTCTTTTATATTACATAAATAAAACAGCAACTGGTACCATAAAAATATTTTTACTTACGATATAATAAACACTTTATTTAGTATAAACTGAGTTTATATAAATATAAAATTTCACAAATATTTCAAACAAATCTCTTTAAAATGGCTTCTGAGTAAACTGTCAAATGTCTAATTTAATTAATATTATTTTGTGATTGGTTGTCCTATCACATGATCGCTACCTCGTCTGTCATTGGTGATTGACATCTACTGAATTTTTGCCACCGAATTTAGAGTTCCGGATAGGTACCAAAAATGTTCAAGGTTTATTTAACAGGAAAAATTATAATTTGTTGTCTTTAAATATATTTTTTTAAATAACGCCATTTTTTGTTAAAAGTTAACTTATGATCTAATTTTGATACTATTTGTTGTCTATTAAGAAATTTATTTAGTGCCTATGGAAACGCACTCCATCTCTGATGTTGCGAGGTTGGTAGAACAAGTCAGGGGTATGCGACTTGTTCTACCGATCTCACAACATCAGAGATGGAGTGCGTTCATAGGCATTAAATAAATTTCTTAATAGACAACAAATAGTATCAAAATTAGAATATAAGTTAACTTTTTACAATAAATGGCGTTATTTAAAAAAAATTAAAGAAGACAACAAATTATAATTTTTCCTGTTAAATAAACCTTGAAAATTTTTGGTGCCTATCCGGAACGCAATATTCGGTGGCACCACAGAATCAGGATTCTGTGGTGGCACCAATCACAGACGAGGTGGCGATCATGTGATAGCACAACCAATCACAAAATAATATTAATTAAATTAGACATTTGACAGTGTATTCAGAAGCCATTTTAAAGAGATTTGTTTGAAATATTTGTGAAATTTTATATTTGTATAAACTCAGTTTATTCATTTTTTATTCATTTATTCATTCATTTAATAATTTGTAAACATTGGTAGGTTTTTACATTAAATTATTATGTACCTATTATAATTATTTTTTGTGTTTGGCACCTAGGAGCTTAGGTGAACCTGATCTCCTGTATGAGCCCACTCTGTATATTTTCATTATTTTATGATGGTATCTAAATACGTTGTCTTAAAAGAGTGAAAATTTATAAGTATTTAAAGATAATCCTTAAGCTAAACTTAAAATATTATATACTTATTTTTTGAGCACTATAAATAGTGTAAAAATAGAGTGTGTAATGTGTAAAGTATTTGGTATATAGAAAAATGTGTAACAGTAATAATAACAAAATAATATTGAACGTGTATACGCTGTCAATAATTATGATTAGTACTATGTATATAAAAGTACCTCGTGGGTCAAAATAACTTAATAAAGTCAGAATAATTTTGGCTGATATATGTCTTGCTTAAATTAGAGAATTTTTTTGATATTTTTATATTTTTTAATTTCCTTTGGTAGTAGGTTATAAAATTTTTCAGCTAAGTAATTTAGAAATATATGGCTGATATTTTTTTTATTATTTGGTATTTTAATATGTAGGTTGTCTTTACTTCTCGTACTATGGCTGTGAGATATGTAGTCATTTTGATTTTTGTTTTTGTGGATATATATAAAATGGATATGATATAAAGGGTACGCATGTTACATATTTTATCTTTGTATAATAGATTTGTGGGGTTATAGTCTGTCTTTTTTAAAGATTATTTTTAATATGTTTTAATGAGTTTTAATGAGTTTTGTACTACATTCAGTTGCTTTAGGGCATTGTTGTAAAGGCCTCCCCAGACTATTAAACCATAGCGCAATAGTGATTCTACCAGTGTTTGGTACAGGGTGATCAGTAGTTTATTATTTAATATGTCTTTTAAGAGATAGAATTTATGTACCAGGAATCTTATTTTCTTTGTTAGATAATTTATGTGATTTTCCCACTTGAGGTTATAGTCTATGATAACTCCTAGATATTTCGTGGTTAACGTTTCATGAATTTCGCTTGAAGTATTTAGAATTTTTAATGTGTTGAATTCTGGGTGGTTTGCAGATGTTATGGAATAGGCAATATAATTAGTTTTTCTTATGCTCAATGACAATTTGCGTATATCCAGCCAGCTTTTTTACTTTTTTTAAGCCTTATTCTGCCCGATCTTTTGTTTCCTCCCAAGTGTTCCCCGTAAAGATTAGCACTGTGTCATGAGCATATGACACTGTTTTTCCATACTTGTTCGCTGTGGGTAGGGTATTTATATTTATATGTTAAATAATACTGGCCCTAGCACTGTCCCCTGCGGAACTCCGATTTGAATAGTTTGTGCATTACTTAGGGTGTCTCTAATTTTTACATACTGTTGTCTGTCTGTTAAATAAGATTTAAATAGGTCCAATACAGTGCCTCTAATTCCATAATGTTCGAGAACATTAAGGAGTTTTTCAAGTGGCACTGTATCAAAGGCTTTTGCTAAGTCTAGGAAAACTGTTATACACTTTTTATTATTGTCTAGTTGGTCAATGATTTCTTTTATTACTTCATATAATGCATTACTGGTACTTAATCCTTCTGTAAATCCGAACTGGTGTTTATTCATTATTTTATTATTATTTAGAAAAGAGATTAATCTATATTTTAAACATTTTTCGAAAATTTTTGTAAAGTTAGTTATTAGGCTTATGGGTCTATAGTTAGTTATTATTTTATTATTTCCGCTTTTGTGGATTGGTGTAATAATCGATGTTTTAAATTGTTTGGGTACGATTCCTGTTTTGAATATTAGGTTTATAATATGTTTTAGTGGTATTAATATGTATTTCTGTACATCTTTTATCATATTTGTATTGGTTCCATCGATACCAGGAGAACTATTATTTTTTAAGCTGTTTATATGTTTTATAAACTCATTTTCATTAACCGGTTTCAGATACATTGAGGTAAGTAAGTTGTCTTGTGGTAAGTCAACGTTATTATCTGCTGTTGGGATATTGTTGTACATGTCCATACCTATACTGGTGAAATAATCATTACAGTAGTTGATATATACCGGCCCTCTCCTCCGTCCTTGAGCATATACGTATACGAGTGTATGTTTCAAGGCCGTTGCGCCCGCGGGTTTGTATGTCGGTGACTTTAAGCAAACACGTGTACGCGCGCTTTTTCAAGGTTGCTGTTTTCTATTCCTCCGGCCTTGATCGTACACGTATACGGAGTATTCTTCGCTTGAAGACTCCTTCGTTGTATGGAAATAAGAAAAAATATGTATGTATTCGTGAATGGTGGGGTTTCGTGACGTAACTATGTGTTTGTAATAAAGGGAGACGAAGTTGCGATGTAAAATCATACTTTTTTCGAATCGTCTACAGTTAATAGGTTTTGTGAGCATAGTGTTGTGATCTGAATATTTTTAAGTGAGCATTATTTTATATTTTGTTGGAATTCTTTCAGTTTATACAAAACTGTTTATTTAGACATGGCTGCAATTTCTGATATTGATTTATTAGCAATTAATGAACTTATCAATCAAGATACTTATCAGATTGTGGAACAGAGATCAATTTCTTCATTAATTATAAATAAGGCTTACCTAATAAAAAACCTATCTCAGGTCAATACGCGGTTTGGAAAATCGCTCTTGGTAAATTTGTTTGATGAGAGTACAATTACACCTTTTAAATCATTTTTGCCAAAAAGCTGGATGTTATTGACAAAATAAATTCAGTAAAAGACAGATACACGTTGACTTATTTAGGTGAGCGCACTCCAGTTTATCCTGGTGCAAAAACGAGTCCTTTATTAAAATTCTCTATTTTTGAATAATTATTATTTCGTAACAAAGAAAATAAATAAATTTATCACCAATTAGGATTATTTTAAAGTAGTAACTAGTTAGTAAATAGAATATAGTGAAAGAAAGTTTATCATAAAACATAATGCTATTAGATCACTCATTAGCTGATATCAGCCAAATAACTCAAAATTTGCTTTAACGATTCTACGATAATAGCATCCATGTAAGTCATTTAATAATATTTTATTTAAAATCAAAATTTTTACATCTAATTATTTAATTTCCAGACAAGTAGCAAATATGTGGATGTGTTATTCAGCTCAAGGGTGGGTAAAAGCAGAAAATATTGGTACATCTATCCAAAGGCTGTGTTCTCAGTTAAGCGATCTAAGTATGGAATCGTTACATGCCGCAAATTATGATCTAAACTACTGTTTCGATAATGATGAAGTTCAACGTGGATGATTCTGAAAAATACAACTTGGGTGCAAACACATGTAAGAAATATATTCGCGGCATTTTAAATTTAGATGAATTTTGTGAAGAAATGGTTCAATTGGGTTTGAAACATTATCTGTATGAAATAGATAAATATTTGCCAAAGGAAATTATTGAAAAATACCATCTAGAACAATCTGAAGATGATGAAGAGGATTATGAAAACAAAGTCAATTAATTTGCATGTGTTCATATTTTCACTGTAATATTTTATTAGAAAGTGTTATAATAAAACATTGTGTATTTTCTTATTTTCACTGCAAATGTATTATTGGAAAATGTTTATAATAAAAATGAAATATGTATGTATGTTTTTTTATTTTCACTAGTTGCAGGTTAAAATCAAATAAATAAAACACTTGTTTATAGATTACATATATTTTTTTATTACCTATTTGCTCACATTACAAAATAATTATTACTATTAAGCATAAAATAAACATATTAATACAATAATTTTATATTTAAATATACAATACACTTATTAAGAAATTGAACATTTAGTAGAGCATTATGATTTTAGTGATCATAGGAGATGTTTTACTTGGAGCCAACAAAACCATTTTGAACAGAACCATCTAAGGCGCTGTAACTTAAGTATGCATCATGAAGTATAATATATATACTCGAGTTTGTTCTGGAAACTTGGTTTTCCTGGTTTCCAATTCTATTTTTATGTCAACAGTTGATGATTTCATGTCGTCTGGTTGGTGGGAGCAATCAAGGACAAACAGCGGATTTTTTCTGAATTCTCCAAGATCCTTCATCGGTTTACCCATATCTTTGTCATAATAACTACGCTGGAAGCTTTCATAGGCGTAGTAAGCGGTAGAATCGAGTTTCTTATCGAAATCTAAATTCCAACGTTCATATGGGAACACTTTAGAGTTTAAATATAGGCGAATATTGTTAATATCTGCATGAATAAACTGTGTGATATTCTTTTGTTCTGTCGTTGGAATAATTATTGTTTTGAAAACCTATAATGATATAGCGTGGCCTCTCGAGACTGCTAGTGGTTTTAACAGCCCATATATCTGAGGCTGTATCACGAAAACTAGGTAACTCATAAAGGTCCCACATGCGGTAAGCCATTTTAACTTTAGCATTGTACTCCACTCTTATTAATTCGTTCCATAGTTTAAGCTTTTGATGATCTTCAGGTACAATATGTCTTATCTTCCATTCAATCTTCCAATTCAGCATCCACCTCCCCTATGTATGAGTCTTTAAATGTGCGAGCTATTATTAAAATTAGCTCCTGAAGTTACTAGCGAGCGTGCATGTGTTTGACCATATGAAACCATACTTTTCATTGTGGTAGTAATACCTGGTTTTCGAACTACAGCCACTTGTTCACGGCCCATCTCTAGAAGTATCTCTTCAAATAGAAATGCGAGTGCATTATTGAATAGATAACATTGTTTAGTAGCATCGCTAGGTGTAAATTTTCCTTCTATGTATATGTAACTATTTGCAATGTCAAGTATCAGATCTTGAAAATTAATGGGAATTCGTATTTCATCCTAATTTCTGTAATATGGCGAGCCATAAGGTTTATATGTATGATTAGTGAATGATCAAACACCGGTTCGTCAAACACTTCAAATTTATCGCTAGTTGCAATAACCACCATCGTTATTTTCAATTTTTTCTCAATTTCAATCCAATAGATTTGAGAAAGTTACGATCTCTGGTTGACAATCTATGTTAAAACTTCTTCTATTCTAACTTTACAATAATTTTTTTCACCTCGAAAAGCGATTAAATCGCCGTTGTCATCCAATATGCGTAGAGTAATGTTGTCGATAAACTGACGTCCTTCAGGCCTAACAGATAAATATATGATATTAGCAGGCTCCCTGGTAAGTTTGTAACCTGGTTCTACATCAATGTCAAACTCAAAGAGGGTGTGTGATTCATCGGTATTCAAATACGCTACAGAAATAATGTTGCAATCTATACGTATCATTCTTACTTTCATAATATCAACTGGAAGTGTTGATTCGTAAACTATATTTGGATATAAACGTATTGCTTCAAATTCTAGTAGGCTACCAATCGAGTTTGGTTTCGTAAAGTCTATTTCATACTTTGACCAAATCTGACATTTTAATGTGTTGTTGTTTGCCCGTAGCGTTTTCGAAATCTTTTTCATCAACATTCATAGTTTTCAATATTTCTCGATAGATTTCATTAATTTCATAAGCTCCTAGAGGTATATGAATATTTGTTGTGGATGCAGCCTTTGCATTAATTTTATAGCAAAAATTGTTATTACTTTCATCCACATTAAATATAGAATTGTAAGAGTAGAATCCTATTAAACCTAACCCATAACGACTAGCTGTATCTAGTTGAATGGGTGGATAAAAGTCTGTACTAAGCACGCTTGAGCGGCTCGTTACTGTGAAGGTGTGTGACAGGACTGATTTATTTAGAGGGTGTTATGTTGCTTTATTGCGTGTTGCAACAGTGGTGTTGTAATCTTCTCTTCTTTGTTGGCGGTCGTGATATGTTTATCTCATTATTGTTTGAGATGTTTATGTAATTTAATTTACAGTAGCAGCAAAATATTCTTCGATGTGGTGGATCGTCATTTTCATCAACAATGGTGGCTTGACCATCATCAGAGAAATGATCTTGACAGTACTGATATTTTAATATGTCAATATCATTTTGAAGGTGTGTTGGTAACTTATCCCATACTAACGAAATTTCATTTGAGGCGCATGCAATCATAACTTCCTTCGGCATATCTGCAAGTTGATATTTGCTCATTTTCCTCAGACTACGAAGTCTAGAAAATGCAATTAGTGAATGTCCCATTATTTTAATGTTTTCTCGGTCAATCGCTGGTGTGATAGATGTTTGCTCCATAGTGTCACTTTTTCGTTATTGAAGATAGAAACTTTAAGCACAAATGTCCACACCACACTGTATTAAATTTTTGCTGCCGCTTGTAATTATAGCAGATTTTATCAATTTTCTTTGAACTGGTGTGGAAATATCGAATTAATTCTATGGGTGGGGGCAAATCACCAAAACTATCAAAATATGTGACCAGACCACCACCCAATGCGTCCCAAGACCATCTACATGATCTAAATTGATGATTGCGGCTTCATTATAATGAGGGCCTGAATTAGGAAGAATATTGCGCATAAATACACCTCGAAAATAAGGTATCTTCATCCTCTTAGCATAATATCTGAAATCAATGTCGGTTACCGTTCTCTAATAGTTTTTTGAATTTTGCGGTTTTAGGTAAAGCCCCAGCCCTTTACGATATGGTTTCAAATGCAACCCTTTACCGCTTTTTCCCATGGCGATCGCCTCCATATGTCTGCTATGGCGATTTGCTTCAGCTATCCCTTGTCGGCTCGTTTTCACAACATTCACTGCTTTAGCAATGCCCGCTGCACCTACAGCTAAAGCACCCAATGCAGATAAGCCAGCAAAAATAGGTATCAAAGGTAGAATTTCTCCAACTTTCGGTATTGGAATTATGCGAGGTGTTCAAATTTTGCGTTTTCCACCTGCTGCTTTTATGTGATGTCGCGCAGCTTGAAGCGCAATGTGCATAGCTTTTTTTGTATCTTTTACAACATTTCTTTTACCGCCAGCTTTCCGTTATACATCGCGCACCTTGCGAACTATTCCCCCACCGAAAGCTATTTTTCTAACATCCTTCTTGCCATTCTTCTTCTTCTTCTTTTTAAGAATATTCTTTCTCTTTGAAATATGAGGTAATGTTGACTTACATCCCATACCAAGATGTCGTTTTCCTTTCATTATGTTCGTAACTAACCAAGCGGCTGCGTTTTCTTCATGCGTCTTTGGATTTAACTCGTTTCCAAGTTGCCTGTTCATGTTGATAGTCTGCTTTGTGTCTGACTGCTATACCGTTCTGTGTGTATGCAATATCGTGTTACTTGCACGATATATCAAGCTGATTTTTTTCCGATATCACCACGTTTTAGTCTCCTTTCTAACTTGGTACCGGGGCCGCAATACTGATAACCTCCCGGTAAATGCAATTCTAATGGAAGCTTGTCAATCAGGGAATTGATTATACCCCCACCAATCTTTTTGTCACGTTGATGTCTTTGATGTGTGTGTTGTGTGGTGATCAACATTTAAATAAGCGTTGTAAAACATACATCTATTTATATAGTCTTCAACCGCGATACAATGCGCATTGTCAAGCAGAAAGAAAAATTTATTGTGGATAATTTAGATGAGAAAGTGGGATTTGGATATGGCAATGTAAATAAACGTCATAGACCGCTACTACCATCAACTGTACGATCTATTATAATCGGGCCGTCAAATTGCGGAAAGACAAATGTAATGATTTCTCTACTTACCCATCCTCTTGGACTACGTTTTTTGAATGTATATCTATATTCAAAATCACTAAATCAACCCAAGTATGAGTACTTACAGAACGTTTTAACACCGATTAATTGATTAGGGTTTTATACCTTTAGTAATAATGCACAAATAGTTGAACCATCCGAAGCCCAACCGGAGTCAATATTTCTATTTGATGATGTAAAATGTCAGAAGCAGGATGTTATAAGATCATATTTTAGCATGGGGCATCATAGGAATGTGGATTGTTTTTATCTCGCTCAAACATATTCACGCACACCGAAGCAACTCATAAGGGATAATTTCATAGTTATGTTTAAACAGGACGACATGAATTCGCACCACGTATTTTCCGATCACGTGTCACCTGATGTAACATTTAAACAATTTCAAGAAATGTGTGTAGAGTGTTGGAAAAATAAATATGGATTTCTGGTGATAGATAAGGATAGAGAAATACGTGAGGGTCGATATAGAAAAGGTTTTGATAGCTTTACATCCTTGATGTATTTTAATTAAAACTTCAATCGGTCTATAGACATCATCATAGACACTTCGATAATAGAGATATATAATAATTAAAAATGAATACCATCAAAGAGTTACCCTCTTTGATGGTATTCATTGATGCTGTGAATAAAATATGTCTGAAACGTAAGCTGATAGAAGCGACAGATGTGGTACGCAAGAAATTCAACTCAATTAAAAGTAGACATGTGGAGAACTAATTATCACTTGA
The DNA here is from genome assembly GCA_029963845.1 of Rhamnusium bicolor. Taxonomy (NCBI): domain Eukaryota; kingdom Metazoa; phylum Arthropoda; class Insecta; order Coleoptera; family Cerambycidae; genus Rhamnusium; species Rhamnusium bicolor. Next base: position 80,371 of record JANEYF010004723.1, read on the forward strand.
AAAGATGTATGAACCTATAACAAAACCTTTAAAAGTTATATCCTCAGAGACAGATATAAAATCACAAATTCAACCACTACAAACGAAAACCTCGATTCAAAGGACGCATTCAAGAGAATCATCTGACAGAGATAGTTCTTTTAAAACCACACCTGATAGAATCAAGAATGATGATGAATATGATACATTACAAGCGTCAATAATGGAAACACCTCCACCATCAATATTCGCCACCCCAAGTTCGGAAATTTCATTTGCAGGAGAAGTACATGACATAGTCAGTAGGCACATAGGAAATTTAAAGTCTGGTGATTCTAAATACGATACTATATACGGTGTACGAGTAGATCTCAATAATGATATCCTATGGATGGGTAATGCCGAAGTACGATTTTCTAATGGAAATATTGCACTGTTACGTGGTAAAAAAAACATGGAGTGTATCCAGGCAGTGCAGAGTTATATGACATAATGTTTCTGAGATATCCACCGATTTTAAATAGCGGTGTGAATGTTAATCGCAATGAAGAGTTGAAGATCTATGGTAAAATATTAACAAAGACTAATGCAGCATTCAAGAATTATAAGCCGGATAATGGGATGAACACATCTAAATGGAAGAAATTCCACAAAATTATAAAACCTTTGGTAACCTCTACAATGGTGACGAGATCGAAAAGTGGTTTAGGATTACAACCTAAAATACCTACTCAGAAAATGTACAATGATAGAGATGTGGATTATGTATATTGGAATAAACCGAAAGAATTGGTGGACCGTCTGCGTCTATTATGGGCCTCAAAAATGGCTGGTAACAATAACGTTAACAACGAAATATTAAGTTTAATCAGTGAGATCAGAGAAGAAAAAATTGTGTATTAAAACTTCCTTGGTCGTCACGCCTTCCAAAGAGAACATAACGTATATTCATACTGATATAATTTCTTTAATCTCATATATTATATCACCCAGTATGTATAATAGGTGCAAATGTGTCTAAAATGAGTCAGATGTATTCAGAAATGGCTACTGTAAACACCATTGACAAGTTTGGTCGTAGAAAAAGTGGTAGTAAAGCAATGCTTTTACGTGGACCACCAGGTATTGGATTCAAGCTCACCAGTGATAAGCATTTTGATGTTCAGAATAAACGTTTAAAGAATATTGGCTACCCGATAGATGAGAGAGACGCAGTGACATGCGATTATGTACATCAGTATATTGGTAAAAGCATACAAGAAGCGTCTAAAATAATTCTAGACACATTTTACAAATCTATGGTTGAGTATAATAAAAAAAAATGAAGATTCCAACACAACGTATGCGATTCAATTGATTGATGATGTTCGACGTTATATTGAAAAAGAAATTTCTATCGTCAAAAACATACTTAAAGAAAATCAAGATACTTTAACTGCTAGAGTAGCTAAAATAGAGCAGACCGCCGCCGAATTTCATTCAAAGAACACGTCATCCGACTTAGCGTTTCCTCCTGAATTGGATGACGAAATATATATGTAGCGAAAAGAATAGATGCACGATGGCGTTTAATAATTGCAAACAACAAGTTGTTAACGAATTGCACAAATCTTGTAGGCGAAATTTCCCTAGAAGAAGAACTATAATTAAAGGGTTTGGTGATTTATGGCAGATTGACTTGACTGAAATGCAGCAGTTCGCAAGGAATAACGGTGGTCATAGATATATTCTTTTCGTAATCGACTGTTATTCGAAATACATTTGGACTCGGGCTATTGTAAACAAAACAGGTGCTGTGGTTTCTAAAGCTATGAAAAGTGTTATAAAAGAAGCAAAATATTCACCTAAAAATATACAGAGTGATCACGGAACTGAGTTCTACAACAGAAATTTTACTGCGATAATGAAGCAAAACAATATCAATCACTACTCCACATATAGCACTAAAAAAGCGGCAGTTGTGGAACGTGTAATACGTACATTAAAAAATTGGTTGTATAAAGAATTCTCACTGAGAGGTAAATACAGATGGATCGACATTCTACAGAAAATAACAGAACGTTATAATAAAAAAATCCACAGAATAACTAAAATGAGACCTATCGGTATTACATCAAACACATCTTTAAATGTATACAATCATGCTAAAATTGCTTTAAAACCTAAATTTTACATTGGCGATGTTGTGAGAATAAGCAAATTTAAAAGTGTGTTTTCTAGAGGTTTTACACCCAACTTTTCAACAGAGTTGTTTAAAGTCGTAAAAATAAACATAACAAACCCCAGGACTTATTTACTTCAAGATATGTTGGGTAAGCCGATCAAAGGGTGTTTTTATGAAATGAAACTGCAAAAAACTAAATCTCCCGATGTTTATTTGGTGGAGACTATTTTAAGGAAGAGAGGAAATAAAATGTATGTGAAATGGCTCGGACTTCCCAAAGAATATAACTCCTGGATTAATAAAACTGATATTTTATAAATATTGCACTTTACTATGTTTTAAGTAAAATTATAAAAAAAATGTGTATTGTTAAATCGAATGGTGCTTCTATTTGTGTATCAGAAATAAATACAAAATTATTTATTTCTTCTTAGAACGTAGCTCATTTAGATGTAAACTAATCAAAATCCTATTCATAGCTTTCATGTTATTTTAATTTGTAGACTTTATTTGTAATATATTATATTTTAGATAAAATATTTACAATACTAATAATAATAATAATAATAATAATAATAATTAGGGGTGCAAAGGACCGGCAACCTCCACGTTGGTGCACCCTGGACAGGCAGAGGTAACTCTGCCTGACTAATGTCGGCCGGGGGGTGCCAAGGCTAACCACCTGGTACTCCTTCTACTTCTGGTTCCTTATAACCTTAGAAGAAGGGCCCCTCACGATCGACCCCAAGCGGATGGGGGTCAGGGACAGGCGGGCGGGGCCTCACCGGATAGTCTCACCAATGACGACAACAGCAATGCACACGGACGCTTTAAGTGGACGAGGGAACTTCGGGATGACCTGCTGACCTGCCGCGAGAGTAGCGAACCTGAGCGAAGGGGATACATGGCGCGATTGCATGCACTTTGGTGCGAAATGCACCCAGAGCATCGCGCCTTCTCTCAACAACATCTGAGAGATCAAGTATCCTTTCTGCTCAGGACAGGTTACGTAAGGGCACCCCGTCAGCTGGAAGAACTGCCAGCCGCAGTACCACCGCGGCAATTACCAGCTGATGGGGAACATCCTTTAGAGTTCACCGATGTAGACTTAAGGACGAGGGTTAGCCTTAACACCAGGGCTAACCTAAAGCCACAAGACCTGGCTAGAATGGACGCGGTCATCGATGAGGAAATTCCGGAAGATGTAGACATCTGGCAAATCAACTGTGCCGTGTACAACGCCGCGAAGCAACTCGTCCCCCGTGAGAGGTCAACCAATCACGGGGTCGAGAAAGCCAAGCGACGTGTACAAAAAATCGAAGGCAAGATACAGTCGGCCAGACAACACGCTTCTCGGATCCAGAGTGTGGTGGAATATAAGACGACTGGTAGAGTTTTTACTCCCAGGATCCGGCGCATAGCTGCCGGATTAAGACGTCAACACCATACTCTAAATCTGACAGTGATGCTTACCATCAAGCAGCACTGTCTAGATAGAATCCGAGCGCTCATGGCGATAAAGAAAACATTGAAGAGGCGGGTGAGGAGTATGGAACAAAACAATTTGTTCCGTACGAATCCATCCCGCCTCTTTCAAGAGCCACAGCGTGTTGTCGAGAATCCGCCGACTGTAGAAGATGTCGAAACCCTCTGGAAGGGAATCTACGAAACGACGCGTCCATTCAATAGCGACACTCCATCAATTGCACACTTCGAGGCTCTGTGTCACAGACATCTTGAAGAGCCAGAAGAAGTGTGCCCGGCAATCAGTACGGAGGAAGTCCAACAAGCACTTGTTGGTACCAAGAACTTCGCTGCCCCGGGCCCAGACGGCATTAACAACTGGTGGTGGAAGAAATTTCCTTCCACTCACCGCCGTCTGGCGCGAATTTTCAACTCATGGTTGAACGAGGGGCAGCAGATTCCGGACTGGTTTGTCGAGGGACGTACTGTGCTTATCCCCAAAAAGGGGGGATCTTTCCGACCCGAGGAATTATAGGCCAATCACTTGCCTTAACTCCTGCTACAAGATATTTACACGTATCTTGTATGCTAGGACGCTGAGGTCTGTTGATCCGGTCTTACAGCAGATACACGAACAGCGTGGTGCCAAGAAGGGCATGGCAGGTTGCAAGGACAGCCTGCTGATAGACCGCTGTATTACACAGGATTCTGTGCAATACAAGCGGAATCTATCGATGGCCTGGATTGATTACCGCAAGGCATTTGATACAACATCACATGAGCTATTGTTGTACTTGCTCAAATGTCTTGCAGTACCAGCACCACTAGTGAGATGCATAGAACAGCTGCTGCCACTCTGGAAGATCCGCTTCACCATAACATCAGGTGCACAGCGGGTCACGACAGAGCAGGTGGCATTTAGGAGAGGAGTTTTCCAGGGTGACTCCCTGAGTCCTCTCCTCTTCTGCATCTCACTGCTGCCGTTGTCTGTTGGGCTCCGCCAAACCCGCGGATATCAATGTGGGCCACCCAGCGACCGGAGGCATAAGGTCACCCATCTATTTTATATGGATGACCTTAAACTTTATGCCTCCGGAGAGCGTGAACTACAAAACGCTCTTAGGGTGGTCGAAGAATATACGCGGGCAATTGGTATGGAGTTCGGGTTGGACAAATGTGCAGTCGTTCACCTCAAGAGAGGACGATGCGGGGAATTCTCTGATGATGCGCAGCTCGCAGACGGAAGCATCCTAAGACATCTGGATGCCGGAGAGACCTATACATACCTGGGTGTGCAACAAAGGCACATCCAAGATGTGATACAAATAAAGGATTCTCTCCGCGGCAAGTACAGACACCGCCTCCGAAAGATTTGGTCTTCCGAACTTTCGGGGAAGAACAAGGTGTCTGCAACTAATATGCTTGCCGTTCCGATTCTGCTCTACTCCTTCGGAGTAGTAAAGTGGAGGGTAGATGAGCTGCGCCAATTAGACAGAGATACCCGCAAGATGATGAATATTCACAGAAGTATTCATCCTAGATCGTCCGTTCCTCGTGTGTACCTCCCACGTCAACGGGGGGGCCGAGGACTCTTGAGCCTGGAGTGTACGCATGGCAGAGTAGTACTGAGTATGGCATGTAACATACTCAGGAGCTCAGATCCCCTCTTGCGGTTCGTAAAACATCACGAAACTGTAGGAGTGGGAGCAGGATTGTTCAAGGCAGCAAAAAGAGCCGCAGATGAACTCGGTCTCGCATTTGACATCAGGCGAGGAGGCCGGCGAGGTGCTGATGTTGAGTCAGTCACCGAACTTCAGCCAAATCGTCTGAAAGCCCGAATAAGAGCTGCCGAACAGGAAAATCTGTTTCGGCAGCACGTCGATAAACCCCAGCATGGTGTCTTCTATAAGAACATAGAAACACTGGGTTTATCGACCAGGCTGACCTTCGCCTTTCTAAGGTCAGCAGGGCTTAAGTCGGAGACCGAGGGATTCATTATGGCCTGCCAAGATGGTATTATCAACACCTTGGTCTACCGTAGCCACGTGTGGCGTGTAGAGGTCCCTGATATCAACTGCAGGACCTGCCATCAGGCGCCGGAATCGCTCATGCACTTACTTTCTGCATGCCCCATATATGCGATTTCGGCCTACATCCACCGACATAACGCGGCTTTACGAGTGCTATACTACCATCTAAGGCACTCGTACGGGGTAGACCAGACACCAGTGCTGCCTTACGTCCCCGGAGATATTGAGTCCGTTGTCGAGAACGAGAAATGCCGGATTTACTGGAACTACTCGTTCCCGACTGTCAGGCTAATCCAAGCCAACAAGCCTGACATAGTCCTCCTCGACCATCAACTCAAGGTGATGTATGTTATCGAGTTCTCGGCACCTGCGGAGAAAAACATCACCTTGAAGGAGGAGGAGAACCGGACCAAATATCGCGATCTCCGGTACGAGCTCCAAGTGCTGTACCCAGGCTGCTCGGTCAAAATGGTCGTCCTTATTATCGGTGTACTCGGAGGGATAAAGCCTACGCTGCTCTCGGTACTGAAGATCATACCGGCCTGCCAAAAACCAGCCGAGTGGCCACGGGAGGACTGACCGGCATCGGATATTCCGAAAAAAAAAAAAAAAAAAAAAAAAAAAATTATTATTATTATCCCCTCTTGCGGTTCGTAAAACATCACGAAACTGTAGGAGTGGGAGCAGGATTGTTCAAGGCAGCAAAAAGAGCCGCAGATGAACTCGGTCTCGCATTTGACATCAGGCGAGGAGGCCGGCGAGGTGCTGATGTTGAGTCAGTCACCGAAATTCAGCCAAATCGTCTGAAAGCCCGAATTAGAGCTGCCGAACAGGAAAATCTGTTTCGGCAGCACGTCGATAAACCCCAGCATGGTGTCTTCTATAAGAACATAGAAACACTGGGTTTATCTACCAGGCTGACCTTCGCCTTTCTAAGGTCAGCAGGGCTTAAGTCGGAGACCGAGGGATTCATTATGGCCTGCCAAGATGGTGTTATCAACACCTTGGTCTACCGTAGCCGCGTGTGGCGTGTAGAGGTTCCTGATATCAACTGCAGGACTTGCCATCAGGCGCCGGAATCGCTCATGCACTTACTTTCTGCATGTCTCATATATGCGATTTCGGCCTACATCCACCGACATAACGCGGCTTTACGAGTGCTATACTACCATCTACGGCACTCGTACGGGGTAGACCAGACACCAGTGCTGCCTTACGTCCCCGAAGATATTGAGTCCGTTGTCGAGAACGAGAAATGCCGGATTTACTGGAACTACTCGTTCCCGACTGTCAGGCTAATCCAAGCCAACAAGCCTGACATAGTCCTCCTCGACCATCAACTCAAGGTGATGTATGTTATCGAGTTCTCGGCACCTGCTGAGAAAAACATCACCTTGAAGGAGGAGGAGAAACGGATCAAATATCGCGATCTCCGGTACGAGCTCCAAGTGCTGTACCCAGGCTACTCGGTCAAAATAGTCGTCCTTATTATCGGTGTACTCGGAGGGATAAAGCCTACGCTGCTCTCGGAACTGAAGATCATACCGGCCTGCCAAAAACCAGCCGAGTGGCTGGCAGGTCAAATGCAGAAGGCGGTCATTCTGGGTTCTCTCCGTCTGCTTAGGGCACACGATTTTGGTATCTACAGTCACTAACCCTGCGGGATGCGGGGAGTGGCTGTAGTTGATGTGCCGGCGCGACTCCCGTGAGGCGTCGGAGGCCACGGGAGGACTGACCGGCATCGGAAAACCGAAAAAAAAAAAAAATTAATGTAGGTATTTGTGTTTAGAAAGAAAATAAATAATATTCACATGTAGTGTTTAATAAATATCGATAAGCAATACCTAGTAAAAGGGTGTAAAAGTTCTAATTTTTAAACTTTAACGGCAAAGCTTTCATTGCAATCGACCGCTAGTAAAAGGTTGTTTACCTAATAAAATTTGCTTTTACACATGTTTTATTACTATTTGTAAACAAATCTCACATCTCTAATGGAAAATTTTTATTATGTCTTTATTAATAAATTTAGGTTACACTAATTTATAGTAATATTCTATTCCACACTTTTTATATTTTTTTTTAAATTTTAGACTATAAGAATTATTTTTATACTTTATTATATTTTAGATAAAATTTTTACAATTAAGAAAGTAAATAAATAATTATGGAGAAATAGTTGTATCATTTATATAATAAAGTGGATCATGAAAAATAAGGAGCATACAATTAAAAAAAATTTTATTATTTAAAAATATATAAATAGTTAATAATACAAAAAAAAGAAATACAAAAAAGAAAATACAAAAAAATTATAACTAGACATTAATAATATAAAAAAAAATACAAAAGAAACACAAAAAATAAAAATTATAAAATAGACACTAATAATATAAAAAGAAAAATACAAAAGAAATGCAAAAAATAAAATATGAAACAGAAAAATAACCCTAATAAATAAAAAAAATTAATGTCTATCAGTTAAAGCATTTGTAGTTGGGGTACAGACGAAACACGCATCGACGATGCCCACAACGACAAGATTCGTTTGACACACCCGACATGTTATTTCAGGTATGTCAAACCAATGTATCGTCTGGTGCATGCTTCCATGCTTGTGTACAGCGCATCCCCAATAATTCTAGAGCATGGGATGTAACAATGCGTACACATATACACACAACCACTGTCGATGGTGTCGATAAAAACAAACGCCGCTGTCGCACAAACTAACTCGGTGGTGCCAGTCTCCACCTCAGTGACGCAGAGGGCCATCTCCATGTGTGCCTCCGTTTTCACATCAGCGGCGTCAGTCTCGATCCCCTCGTCGATGTCCTCATCCTCTTTTTCATCCTCCGCCTGCTCATCCTCTATGATATAAATAAATAAATAAATAAATAAATAATAAATAAATACACATTTATTGCAAGCATTTTTTAGACAAAAAAAATTACAAACAAAGGTGAAAGATTCCGCAGAGTGTGTTCTCACTTACACACAAAACATTTTAGAATATTGTATAGAACAAATAATGAATATAAGTAATAATATATTATAATATTACCTGGAATATCATTACCTTCAGGTACATCACCACCATCTACATCACCCCATTCAGGTACACCACCACCATCCACATCATCATCATCAACCAAAAATCACACGTTATTAACGTCTTCCCATGTCAAATTCCTCAAAACATTCATATTTCCAGCCATTTTTTTTTACTTTTCTGTACGTATCACGGAACACTGTAAATGAAACTGATGTAATTCTAGCAATACGCAAACATATTTATAGTAATGAGGGAGGTCCAGAGCAGACTCCCACCATTCTCTTGAAGGCCGGCCTGTTATACGTTGAAGGACATTGTGTTACATATATATAAAAGCAGTATATGAATACACATAAATAAATATATTTCACAAGTTGTTCACAGTATTCATTACAATGGTTTTTCCAAAAGAATGGGACAGTAAACCCAAAATTTTATCTTATCCGTATCGAGTTAACAAGTATTACAACCTTTAAGTCTAACCAATGGTCCACCTCCGATATGTGCATACGGTAAGCGCGCGCTACGCGCCCGCTTGGCGCGGTGCAAGGTATCCTCTTTCGTAGAGTGGCTGTTAGTTACTAAACAGATTTATATTAATTATTACGTCTACACTTTTGCAATAAACTGATCACAGCAAAGTTTAATTTGATATGGAATAACTGTCTGCAAAAACAGATAAATAATAACTATTATTTTACTGGTTTTACAATTTTATTCTTAAATTTATCTGTTCGGTAACTTTAGCAGGGGTGAATATACCGACCTTTCAGGCCCGGTATATCCACCTGCTGGTAGAGTGGCTGTTAGTTACCAAACAGATTTATATTATTACGACTCTACTTTTTTAAAAAACTAATCACAGCGAAATATATTCTCATATGAAATAACTGTTCCCAGCAAACAGTTAAGTATGGACCTTTATTGGTACTTTACCACATAATGTGTCATTTAAATGATAGCCCATATATTGGGATATTACATTGGTCTGTAACTATAGGAAACTGCGGCCGACTCTAAGGTAGGCACTATGACCACCGTTAGTGTGTTGTTGGTTGCATGGTCAGTAGGTTGGAGATATGGTATTGTTCTAGTTAGTGAAGATAAAAGCACGTAGCAATTGTTGCTTGTTATTTCATAATAGTAATCCCGTATTATTACATGGCGCAGACGGTATTTTAGTTAAATGTTAAAGATAAATAAATAAAGTGAACAAAACCATGGGCGATCATAGAGGTATATCTCCACTGTGCATGGAAGGAAGCATACCTGAGAATTGGAGGTTATGGCGGTCACGCTTCAAGTGAAATTAATAAAAAATTGGAAGCCACGCAATGTGCTCAGCTCCTGCATTACATAGGTGAGAACGGCTTTAAAGTTTACTCAACAATTAAATTTGAGGACGATGAAAAGAACAGACATACTTCTAAATAAATTCGAGGCCCACTTCATGCCTAAACAAAATGTTACATACGAAAGGTACAAATTCCTTTCATGCAAACAACAAATGGGTCAAAGTCTTGACAGTTTATAGTAGAAATTAAAAAAATTCGCTATCAAATGCAACTTGGGGAAACTACAAGATCAACTGACAAAAACTGTTTTAATTTGTGGTGTTAACAATAGTTCCATAAGACAGAAATTACTATAAGATCACAACTTATCTTTGGACCAAGCAATTGATGTATGTTATATATTGGAAACTTCAAAGGAAAGGAGCGAGGCCATGGCCACAGGTCACCTAAATAGTTCAATAAATGCAGTACAGAAAGGTGCCCAGGGAAAGCATAGAAATCATTCACACAAAGGTAACCAAAGAAATTCCAATGTCGTTAAAACGATAAATTCTTGCAATAAATGCGGTCGATCACATCCCATCAACAAATGCCCCGCATTTGGGAAATTCTGCAATTTTTGCAAAATTAAAAACCATTTTGAGACTATTTGTTTTAAAAAGAAAAATTCTAAAGTAAATGAAGTTAATGTTGAGAGAGAAATAAATACAATTAACGAAAGCGAGGGAGATAATTTTCTGTTTCTAGGCTCGGTTAATATTAATGTTGTTGATAAAAATGAATGGATTACTGATTTAGTAATTAATAATAAGGTAATTAAGATGAAAATAGATACAGCCTGTGGTTAATATTTTACCATTAAAATTGTTTAAACAGTTAAGTCTGTCAAAGTCAAAAATAAATAATACTAATGTCAAGTTAAGTTCTTATACTGGCAACGAATTAAATGTAGTTGGTAAATGCTACCTGCCATGTGTTAAAGATAATGCTGAATATAACCTAGAATTTTTTATAGTAAATGCAGATTCTATTGCAACGCTTCAATCAACCTGAATTTAATTAAACCCGTCCAGTCAGTTGATACGGTTGACCACAATTGCAATAAATTGATTAGTGAATATGGTGATTTGTTTTCAGGAATTGGGTGTGTAGATAAATCTTACCACATAGGATTACATAATAATGCAGTACCGGTTGTTCAACCAATAAGAAAAATCGCCTTACTATTAAGGGACAAAGTTAAACAAAGCTTAAATGAGTTAGTCAAGTTAAAAATAATAGAAAAAGTTGAAAGTCCTAGTGATTGGTTAAATGCTTTAGTAATAGTAAAGAAACCCAACAATAAAATTAGAATTTGCTTAGATCCCAGGGATCTAAATAATGCAATTAAACGAATATTGTAGAATAGCAACGTTTGAAGAAATTACAAGTGAGTTAGCAGGAGCCATGTAGGTATCCCCGGCGAGGATACCTGCAACCCCAACCGGGCGCGTCTCCAGGTGGCGAATAAAGGAACGCCCTCAGCGACACTGGTGTCGCCGGGTAGGTGTGAAATAAAACAACACCCATGTACCAACAGGCTTGCACAGAGGGAAACAACCTCTTCAACAAAAAAAGTTTCCTGGTACCCAGTGGCGCGGGCCCAGAACCTTAGCCAAACCAATCTATGAATGACATGGCGACGAAAAAGGTAAAAGTTACGGAGCAGGGGAGGGATACCCCAGTTCCGGTCGGGGAAGAGAGTAGGAGAGTAGGCTCCACCCGACCGTCAGCCAGCGACTACTTAGTACCCACAGTGGAATGTTAGGCTGTGGAGGGTACTAGTACTACTGACAACCTTAACGAGAGAAGGCAAGCTCTCGATCTCCAGGAAACTGGAGATCATATGGAGATTGGGATTAATCCTACTACATCAGAGATCTCAATTTCATCGGACCAGGAGCGGGAGCTATTACAGTCCCCGTCTCTAAGGGCTGAAGAATTGAGAACTTCAGGGGATGAGGTATCCAAGGAATTGGATGAATTCACCCTTAAGAGGAATTGACTGTAGGGTGCTGCAAGAAGACGTCTTGGTCGTTTACTTAAGAGTGGAATACCATACGAAACCGCCTTAAGCAAAGTGTTGGAGCAACGGCCAACCGAATAGCAGCCAGAGCGAGGGCAGCAAACCTCCTTTGAGCAAGCTGTAACCGGTAAGCGTCTGCGTTCCAACGACAGCACACCATGCCAGCGGGCGAAAAAGCCCCGGGAAGGTGGAGCTGTAAAACTTCTTTTTAGGGAAGCTGTTGAGGGGGTCAGAGTGGGCATAATCCATTCCAACTACCCAACGGCTACCCTAATAATGCAAGCTGTAGAGGCAATCCCAGATGAGGGTCTTCAGGTGAGGTTCCTAGGCTGCACACAACGGCCTGGGTGGCTTCTCATCACCTGTGCGGATAGGACGAGCGCCTCGTGGATAGAGAGTGTCACAGAACACCTTCATCCATGGGAAGGAGTGCGTCTTAAATTCGTGCAGGGTCAGGACCTTCCCAAACCTCATGTCTATGTGGCATATATTCCGGATGACGCCGGTAACCGACTGTTTTCCGAGGTAGTGCTGAACAGCCTGAGGAAAATGAACCACGGTCTGAACACCCGGGAGTGGACCGTACTACACCGGGAGGAATCGGGCCCTGGTCAAACATGGGCGTTCTTACTAGATGGAAGCGTCCATGATTACACTGGAGGGACTGAATTTCGGTTCCTTCTGCGGATTTGGACAAATCCAATTCCGCCCAAAAGTCAGAGGAGGTAAAGACCCCTCTGACAAGAAAGCGGTGGTAGGAACGCCCTCAGGGAAAAGCGAACTACAATCGTTTCCCAAGAGGAGCGAACAGCCCCGACAGGGAACATCTGGGAAAGGAAAATCGCTCCCGAATAAACCCCATCTGAAGAAGAGTGGAATTAAACCACCTTCGAAGAGGGGAACGGCGGTGGACCCTAACCCAGACAAAACCACCTCCAGGAAGAGTAACAAACATTCACCTTCCGGGAGGAGGAGAAAAAATCCCGCCCTCTTTAACTTCCTTTTAAACCCACAACCTAACCTTACCTAACCCAACCGTCTCTGATCACTTCCACAACTAATACCCTTATCCCTAATCCCTATCCTCAAATTAACTACCCAATGACATCTTATATTAGGTGTCTACAGGCGAATCTACAAAAAGCCAGGGCGGCCACATTCGTCCTCGGCAAAAGATTTAAGGAAGAGCAAATCGACATCGCTCTCCTCCAAGAACTCTGGACAAGTAACACAGGCCGAGTAAGCGGCCTGGGAATTACCTCTAGCAAGGTAATAGAAATCGGCTCTGATGAAAGACCCAGAGCATGTATCTTGATCAGAAATAACATTAACTATTTTGTACTTACAGGTTACTGCACCCCAGGACGTTGTAGCCGTCCAGGTATCGATCTCGGAGTGAGCAAGATGGAAATAATCGTCTGCTCTGCTTACTTCCCGGGTGATAGAGTTGCAGACCAACCTCCTCCAGCTGCAGTGCGGGATTTAATCGCCTACAGCAAAAGGAACAATATGCACCTGGTTATTGGATGTGATGCGAATGCCCACCATACAGCGTGGGGAAGCACGAACATCAACCAAAAAGGTAAGTCACTTTTTGAATACTTATTAGGTGAAGGACTAACTGTGAATAACATTAGTTCCGAACCAACCTTTGTCATCAGAAATAAGAACGAGGTATTAGATATCACAATCACCTCAAATTACCTGAGCAACAAGATAACCGATTGGAAAGTATCTTCTGAACCCTGGTCCAAGACCTATGGTGACATATCGGGATTCGAAGTACACAGACTGGGAAGGGTACAAACATTCCCTCCAGTCTCACCTTCAATCCACCATTACCACAATCAGGAATCGTGATGAGACTGAAATTGCGGCGGAACAGATCCGCAACGAAATTGTCTCAGCTTACAACGAAAACTGTCCACTGAAGACAAAAAAGGGTAATAGAAGCGCGTCTTGGTGGAGCCAGAATTTGGATAAAATGAGAAAAGAAGTTCGACGCCTCTTTAATCGAGCTAAAGCTTCGGGCGACTGGGATTAATATAGATCCGGTCTAACGGACTACAACAAAGTAATAAGGAAAGCAAAAAGGGGATCTTGGAGGAAATTATGTGAGAGTATAACTGACCTACTTCACAGTACTAGAATCCACAAGATTCTTTCCAGAGAGCCGACGTGGGAATTCGGCTCGTTAAGGCCACCGGATAGCTCATATACGACCTCTAGAAAGTAAACCTTACAGCTCCTAGCACAAAACCACTTCCCTCATGCAACTGTTTTTCAGGCTGAGGTTCATGCCATTAAACTGTGTGTGAGAAGGCTGGAATATATGCATCTTACACGCAGATCGATAAAAAAGTTTCTAAGATAGCCAAGCAGCTATAAAAGCTCTTGGCTCCTACCGGTGTAATTCCAAAACGGTATGGAATTGTCAGAAGGCTCTAAATCATTTGAGCAAAAACAATAAAGTGACTCTGGTCGGGATACCCGGCCACTCTGGTATGGAAGGTAACGAAATAGCTGACTCCTTGGTCAGAGAAGGAGCGGGATCACGAATCATCGGACCAGAACCGATACTTGGCATATCTTTAAGTACTGCTAAGATGGCTATCTCAACCTGGGCTGAAAGGAAAACTCTCCAGTATTGGCAAGAGTTATCAGGATTAGTTCATTCCAAGGTGTTTATAAAATACCCTTTGAAATCAAGAGCTAAGGATCTTTTAGAGTTAAACAGGGTAACCTGAAAAGTCTTAACAGGCCTATATACCGGGCACTACCGACTAAACTACCATCTGCATAAACTCGGACTAACGGAAAACGTCGAGTGCCGTCTATGCCTGGAAGATGATGAGAAGACACACCACATCTTATGTACCTGTCCCACTGTGGAGAGGGTCCGATTCTCAATATTTGGCAAAGGGCAACTACTGTCAGAGGATCTGGACACATTCTCACTCAATAAAGTTATCAGTATTGTTAAGAGACTGAACTTATTGGGTGAAATATAACTAGGTGTGAGCCACAATAGGCCTGGTGAAGGCCGCAGTGGAGGGTCCACAGGGAACCACTCACAGGAAACCTACCTACCTAGCAGAAGTCAAGATATTTAGCACGCTTGATGCTACAAACGGGTTTTACCAGATTTGTTTGAATTCAGAGAGTTCGAACTGGTGTACCTTCGGTACACCGTTTGGCAACTATAAATTCCTTAGGAAGCCATATGGGATCAAGTCGGCTCCTGAGGTGTTTCAAAAATGATTTAAAGAAATTTTTCAAATCGAGGGAACTCAACTATACATAGATGACATTATAGTATTGGGGTAAGAGGAGAGAAAAGCATGATAATAGGCTCTGGAAGGTTTTACAAATCACTAGACAAAATAATATTAAATTCAATTTTAATAAATGCAAATTTGGCAAAGATCAAATTAATTATAGGAGTCATGTAATTTCGGCGCGGGGGTTGCACCAGATAATTCAAAAATTCAGGCAATAATGGAAATGCCACGTCCAACTTGTAAACAGGACATTCAAAGATTACTGGGTATGTTAACATATGTTAGTAAGTTTATTGACAAACTTTCAGATAAAACAATGCCTTTGCAAGAGTTACTAAGAAAAGATGCTGAATTTGTTTGGCATGCACACCATGAGCAGGCATTCCAAAATTTAAAAGATATATTAAATAACAGGCCAGTCCTACAATTTTTCGATACTAACAAAGAGACAGTTGTATCAGACTCTTCCAAATCGGGATTGGGTGCTGTTTTAATTCAAAACAACTTGCCTTGTGCATATCCGTCGAGGGCCTTGAAGGAAACATAGACTCACTATGCTCAAATTGAAAAAGATCTCCTGGTAATCTGCTTTGGACTAGACAAATTTTATGAGAACGTTTACAGTAAAAGAGTAGTAGTTGCGACTGATCACCAGCCCCTAATTTCTATATTCAAAAAACTCCTTAATAAATGCCCTGCCCGCTTACAACGTATGTTTTTACAATTACAAAAATATGATATAGAGTTGAGGTATAAACGGGGTAAAGAACTCTTGCTAGCTGATGCCTTATCACGAGCATACTTACCTGAAAATTCTGTTACAGACTTACAGATCGACATTAAAAATCAAATATGTCTTATAAAACGAACTAAATGCTACTCCGGAAAAAATTGAACAATTTAAAGTCGAAACCGATAAAGATCAAGTGTTAAGGGAACTTAAATGTGTAATATTAAACGGTTGGCCAAATTCGAATAAGAATTTAAAAAATAGTTTAAAAGTATATTGTCAAAATAAAAGTGAGTTAACAGTAGTAGATAACCTAATTTTTAAAGGAAATGCCCTTGTTGTTCCTCAAGCGTTACGTAATGAAATGCTACAGAGAATACATTACAGTCACCTTGGTATTAACAAATATATAAAACTGGCTCAAATCAAATTAAACAACAAATTTTAAATTGTCACGTCTGTTTGAAATATTCTAATTCTCAAAACCGGGAGCCTTTGAAACCTCATGGCATACCAGAAATTCCGTGGAATAAGGTAGGCTGTGATATTTTCGAAATTCAAAGCTGCAACTATTTATGTATAATTGACTATTTTTCAAAATATGTGGAACGTTTAAATAAAAATATGACTAGCCTAGCTATTATTAATAGTCTAAAGCCTATATTTGCAAGACACGGTATTCCATTAGTCGTAGTTTCAGATGGAGGACCACAATTTACGTCACATCAATTTAAAGCGTTTGCGAAAGAGTGGGATTTTACTCACATTTGTTCATCCCCTAGATACGCACAGTCAAATGGGATGACAGAAAGGCATATCCAAACAATCAAAAAAATGATTAAAAAAGTATATGATGAAAAAAAGGATATGAATTTAGCATTACTTAATATAAGGTCCACCCCTATTTTTGGAAACATACCATCCGAGATATTAATGTCACGGAAGTTAAGAACTACTTTTCCTATTGTAACAAATAAATTAAAACCTAGTATTAGTAAAACATATGACAAAGATATAATAAGACAGACAAGGTATACAAGGAAAATATTATAATAAAAAAAATCTGCAATTTTATCAGATATTCAAGAGGACACTCCACCATATGTACAGGTGAAACCATTTACAAATTGGCTGCCAGGTATTAAGAAAATAAGAGATAGAATGTATGTTATAGGTACGAATGAATAATGGTTCAGTACTCGTTAGGAACAGAAGATTCATTAAGCCGTTGTCCAAACAAATTAATAATAATAATAATCATTCTTCATTTGTCGCTAAACCAAAGGGGAAAAGAAAGATGAATATATATGTTATTTAGAATTAGAAAGTGATAGAGACAATAACGAAGAGAGTGAGGAAACTGAAAATTCATGTTCGACAGATGTACAAAGTGACTTGATTAATGATGAAAGTGATACGGTAAATAATAGCCCAGTGGTGACGTCTTCGGGTCATCGTGTTAAAGCTCCTCAGAGACTAAATTTGTAAGTTACTGAATGTATAGATATGTAGTAAATTAGAAACTTAAGGAGGAGGATATAAGGTAGGCACTATGACAACCGTTAGTGTGTTGTTGGTTGCATGGTCAGTAGGTTGGAGATATAGTATTGTTCTAGTGTGGATAAAAGCACGTTTCTAAATTGTTGCTTGTTATTTCATAATAGTATTCCCATACTATTATACCGACAGCTGCTCACAAGTCACTCCCCCGAAAATATTATTCAGGGGGCCAAAAAGGTGCCGTAATTTTAAAAAGGAGGGTTTATTAACCAAAAAAAGGGGGTTTCCCCCCCCTTAAAATTAATTTCCCCAAAAGGGGAAGAAAAAAATTGGGGGGGGGGGGCCCCCCTCTTTTTTTTTTTTTTTTAAAAGAAATAAAAAAATATTTTTTATTTTTTTAAAAAAAAAAAACAACCCCCCCCCCCGGGGTGCCCCGGGGCACCATTTTCCTCTTTTTATTTTCTGTATTACCTATTATATACAGTAAACTAATTTAATTAGCGTAATTCAAATAATAAATATATAAACAAGTATATGTAAAATCAATAACAGGTTTAAAGTAGACATGGTTAGCCGCCACGGCGACAATCCCGCCTTACGTTGAGAATTTTGTCTGCTGGCAGATCGAAGTTGAATGCCCGTTTGTCAATACATCATATGGCACCATGTAAAGTATAACTGGTTTCGATGTTGCCACATCCTTTAACAGCACAAAATCTTGATGCTGTAGAACATAATAATTAACTCATTTAGACATTTACATGAAAATGGATATAGTTTATTTCCTCACAGGGCACCATACAATCCGATTAGACGTACGGTTTGCTTAGCGAATGAATGCACCATTCTTAAATGATTGCTCTAAAAAACATTCTTAAAGTTGGAAAAAATTGTCCTCTACCAAAGTTTAAAATGTTTTCCTCAGCGTTCAAAGACATATCAGGACCTCATATCACGTCTTTGACGGGGTCGTAACTGACAAATATCGTGTGATCGTTGCACAAGAGTTAACTCTTTTAAAAAGGTCCCCCCCAACCAAATCATACGGCATTTGGTGCATTTCCTAATTTGGAAAACGTTCCGCATACAAACACATACAGGCCAAAACAGTTGACGGCCTGACAAACACGTTCCATGTTAAGCATAGGTTGCATTCCTATTTGGAAAACGTTCCGCACTACAAACACTACAAACTAATGAAAAAACACTGTAAAACGGACCAAACGAAGGTTGAAAACAAACACTATTAAATAACAACAACCACAGAATTTTGTGACTGCAGAAGACTGCTAAGTCTATTAACTTTTTATTACTATAGCTGCACGAGCATTGAAGCCAACATTAGGTGCGTTTTTTTTAACTAAGATCTCAGCTAATCTAAGTTGTTTTACGGTTACACTGCATAAATAAAATCATAATTTCATTTGATGTAGCCTCCGTAAAACTACTTAGATTAACAAAGATCTGTTAGAAAGAACGTGCGTAATATCTTCAGAGACAAATTTGCTTCCATCTCAAAAATACTAGTGCAAGCAATTTCTGCGCATGCTTGATTTTATTTGTTCTTGTTCTGTCAAAAGTTGTCATTTCTCAATTTTTTTTGAGATTTGTCACGAAATATTATATTGATTTCGTGCCTAGCAGGAAATTTTTGTGTGTTATCTTCTATTTTTCATTTTTTTGCGGCACAATAATAGGAAAAGTATATCGAAATTGCGTTTTATGTAAAAACTAAAAACAAAGTCATATCTGGAAGAATATCACGTGACATTTCACAGGTTAGAATTGTTTTATTTTTATATTGTTCAAGCATTATCTGCTAAATCTAACCATCTGCATTAACTATACATTGAAGTAAATATTTAATGAAAAAAATTTAATCGTATAGGTTACCCAGTGACGACAGCCAAAATGTATGGGTACAAATACGTATGAGGTTTTTCAAGTACAGACATTATACATACACTATTCATATGTTCAAAACATTTTATGAACGAAGACTACATGGATCCAAAACTCAAGAGTCTGGGAAACCATTACAATCAAGAGCGGGAGCTTTTCCATCTATAGTGGTGCCCAATCCAATCTTGACAATGGAAGTTTTAAGGGCACAAGGTATAGTATTTATTAAATCAAGATAGCAGTATTTGGAGTCTTGTCAGGTTAAAGAAATTAATGATTTTCATTCTATACAATTCGTCCTTTAAAACAATTTTATATCACGTACGGTCTAAAATGTATCGACAACTAAATTGAATAAAGCAGCTTGCCTCAGTTTTTATGTTAACTTGCAGTGGAGGGAATTTTACCAATGATCTTAATACAATAATTTGATCTATGCTTTTATTTTTAAAGGTATTTTAAATATAACGTAAAATAATTGTGCCCATTAAAATTTTTTAAAATTGGGTCCCTCCCTATAAATATTAAAATATTTTCTTGGTAGATAGCAAGATTGTATATGTAATAGTTTATAACCACATTTTCAGGTTTTTGGCATGACAAGTATAATATCGTGAGTGTCATATATTAAATAAAATTAAATTATCAAAATTTTAATGCCTCGTGTTAAAAGCTAGATAACATTCAACGAAAAACTTTCATTTATAACTTGTATGTATATTACAATATTTAATTTTCTTTTTAGTCATCCCTGCCATGTACATTAGAAGATCTGGTTTCCCAAAAAATCAAAGAGTAGAAGACAGGAAGTACTCTCAAGAAATCTGGCGGTTTGCACTGACTCTCCAATTCTATTCTTCTAGAGCTTACAACTACTTTCGTAGACTTGAGAAAATCTGTTACCCTATCTGATAACAAAGCTCTTGTGCATCTTTAATAGTGACAAGTTAGCATGCTATTATCATAGTTTTTATTAATATGGCTGCTATTATTATTAATCTTTTTGTATTGTTTAATTAGGTGCATAAATTCTTTATGTTCAGTAAATACTGTTTAAATGAATTGTGATCAATTTATCACTGAAGTGCATTGTTTTATTACCCTATTATGAAAAGAATTTTCATTATTGCATTTATAGATTTTTCTTACTTTTGGTTGAACATTTATATGAAATCAGGCACGAAAGTGAGACTTCTGCGAAACTGTTTTCAATTTTCAGCTATATATCGTTAATATTTTCGACGACTTCACAAACAGCTGAACTAAAATTTAACACTTATAAGGCTTAATTCATAAAATCTTAAGATTTCATAAATTCAAAGATATTTATGTATGACTATATTGTAAAGTACTGTTTGTGACATAGTTTTCCGGTCATAAAGTACCTCTTTATAATATTAGTAGAATAAAGTAACTTTATTTTACTAGTACTATAAAGAGGTACTTTATGGCTGCAAAACTATGTCATAAACAGTACACAGCATACTTCACTCCTTTCTCATAGAATAGATACAAAATTTATAAAATGAACGTTTCTCCATAATGAGTTAATTTTAGCAGTCGAACATAAAGCTTTATATGCAACTCCTCCATATTACAGCTTTATTGAATTCATCCTTTTTATGGCCTTGGTCACTACATTCAACTCACATATAAACGACTTGCTCAATAAACCCTTATATTATGGACTTATTACATAAACAGCTATTATAATAAATAAAGTTAAACTCAATATATTATATTTTGTTCTCCAATAAATTCAGAAATATAGAGTAAATAAGGAAATAAAACCTACACTTAAATATTGTATACCTACATACCAAAAGTAGGTACGTTAAAATTAACCTAGTAAGAAATATAGTTTTAAACATTATAAAATTAATAGTTATTGTGGTTGATTAAATAATATTCTTGCACAACTGTTTTCAAGGTAGTTATTTTTCATTTTCAGATTCTTTATTTTTCGTGGCAGAATATAACTTTCTTCTGGACTTCTGTTCAACTTTCTTATTTCAGTATATTTCTTTATAATCTCAGGCGAAACACTGAAATAATTTATTTAATGAAAATTTTATGGAGTACTTATTTATATAAAAAACTTACCCATAATTATGAATACTTTGAATAAATTTAACTCTCTTCCTATTAGAGCTACTGTCAGTCTCGTCACCAATTAATTTTGCTAAAAATAAGTACATAAATTAACAATACATATATCTTATTATATTTAAGCAATATCTTACACCAAACATCTTTTTAATTTCAATCTTATTCATAATCGAAGAGTGTCATCATGAAGATGTCTGTGTAGAACTAAAAGAGGACGATTGTGTCGTTAGTGAAATGACATCAATAACAGTAGACACTTGTAGCCTTATTTTTCCTTTGTTCACTTGTAGATGGAACATACATATTTTGGTCCATACAAATTTCTGTCGCAGTTTCCTTTGTGAGTTGCAAATTTTGCACTGCATCAGCTTTCAGGAAAACTTTATGTCTCAGTTTCATAAAATCACCTTCTTTGAACTGTTTGGAGCAAATAAATTTATTCTCTGACCACTGCCTCTGCTCGCTTTCCCCAAGAACTTCCGATCACTTCTCCAATATCTCTCCTTTAGGAAATCTAAAACACGTAATTTGTAGAATTGAAAAAAATAACAGATCAAAACTAACATACCTCTGAAAAGTGATCCCTTTAGGTTTAAAATGTTTTACCTTAGAACATTCTTCCACTGCACAAGACGTTGTTTACAAATGTTTTTTATAAAAGTACCAAATACAATTTGCACTTAATAAAAAAATATATTATTTTCACTACACAAAGTATTAAAATATCCTATCGTAGTCATAGAAAGTCGCAAAAAAATTCATATAATGAAAGAAATCGCACTATAACTACAGAAAACCAAACAATAACCATTAAATGATGGAATGACATTTCTAGTGGAAATGGCGTCGCCAATGATGCCACCAGATTTTTCGATGCGCAAACGTCCAATCTCCCTAAGCGTATGTGTAGAGACTCAGGGACGGACTCGCCCAGCCGGCAGGTCGGCAATTACCGACGGGGCCAAACACTTCTGGGGGGGTCAAACTGCAAACTGAAACAATGTATTTTTCCTTTTCCTTTGTAGGAAATTATTTTCCATTAACAAAGTCAAAAATATTTGTCTGGCCACCGGGCGCCAGCTAGTACAAGTGGTTTACTCTTTACTAGTGTAACCAGCGATTCGCAAGAAGCTGAAAGATGTAAAATTGGCACTAGTAGCGCCATCCATCCCATATTAGCGAGGTTGTTAGTCGCGCGCTTCTCGGTCCTGTAAGTAAATTAGACCCCACCTCCCCAGGCGTTCTATACATTGTGCAATTTTTTATCGATGCAATAACTATTGGTCACTTTTGACCTGCTGATCTGTATGGTATCATGCGGATTCGGTTCGTCTCTCGCAGTCCTGTCAGTGAGTGGTGTGTTAGATGATTGTGTGTATTAACAGTTATTTATGTACCAAAGTGAGTGCTTTAGTCCCAGAAATCATGCTAGGGACTAAAACACACTTTACTCCCGAGGTACATACAACATTGTTCCACGAGCGGGCACTATTTTTACTTAAAAAAAAATGAAATGTAAAAACTAAAGAATAGTAATTGGCCACAAAGCTTTTTAGGTATTCTTGTCCTGAAGTGGGTTGAAACCTTTGACGCGCGTTTCGCCAACCAAGTTGACATCACCTGGGAATGAATATAACTGTTTTAACACCATATAATGTCTGAACGTTATTTGTGGCATTCTCTAGATTTTTCTTTTTCTTTTTTGTTCTTACTACCACATGAATAATTCTTCGTTATTTAAAAAGTATAGTTAGTTACCCAGTATGTTACTGTAAAAATAAACCTCTGCGCTTGTGACTTAAGTCAAAAAATTAGTCAGGGGTGTTTTTTAACAACTAATATTAGACATAAAAATAATAATATAATTCCCTAACGTTTCGGAAAGCGAGTCTGTTTCCCTTTTCAAAGTCATTTATCTCTTTTTAGAATATGTCGTTTCACGCTTTATTTTTCCAGTAACATACTGGGTAACTAACTATATTTTTTAGATAACGAAGAATTATTCATGTGGTAGTAAGTCTCAAAAAAGAAAAAGAAAAACCATATACTCCACTCGACACTCGTTGCGAAATCCAAGTTGGCATCATCTGGAGATGCTTAAAACAGTATTAATCATCCTCAGATGAGTGCAGGATATGGTGTTTTAGTGTTTCGTGTTTCATGGAAAACTATGTCAGTGTTAAGTATTGCAAGGATACCTTAATTGTCTATTTGACATTATCTTTTATTTATTTCTGTTTGACATTTAGATTGCTAAATATTACTAATTACCAAATATTGCGAACTGTGAAAATTACCCTATTAATATTAATTTTGATTTGAAATAAGTTATATTTTATGGTTTATGTTTGATTCTTATTTTTTCATTCTTTCTACCATTAAAAGTTTGACATAATAAAATTGTTGACGTTATATTATGTTTATACTGTTCATTAGTTTCCAAGTGAATAAACGCTTGTTTTACTCCCTGTTTTGAGTAGTAAAATGCTGTTTTATTCCCGTTCATGCAAAAATACTATAAGTAAGTACTTATAGATAATTAATTAATTAATTATGAAGTAAGTTTATAATTATGTTATTGTGCATTATTAAAATTTGAAAAGTACCAAATAAGGAATGAGATGAGGTTATAGGTTAAGAAAATAGTGTATTGTTTTAGCTCTAAGATACATTATTTGTGTTATATTTCTTGTACCCTGTACTTACAATGTACAAATCCAACTATTTTTTATTTTTGAATTGTTGTTCCTTTCGATATTTACTTTTATGTTCGAATTTATCATTTATCTAGTAATAAACAATAACGAAAAACATTAATTTTTATTGTGTTTATTTTAGGTATATGATTTCTTTATATCCTGAAAACGATTGATCTTTCTTGGTGGGAGGGGGTAGGCCGTAGGGGACAAATTACAACTATTGCCTATGGGGCCGAATGAGGTCAGTTCGACCCTGTGTAGAGTTTACAAATGGTGATTGATCGTTGTTTGTAATTTAGTGATATTACAGGTCCCTAGATTGTAGGTTTGCTTGCACACCTGAGGTAGTGAATTTCGTGATCTCTGTATGTCAAATGTCAAATGGAAATTTTTAAGATGTGTAAAAAATTTACCACAACGTACTCACAAGTCACAACGTATTTTTTTTTTTGTGCATAGAGAAACTAAAAATAAAATCTTTGTGTGTTTGTATGTGAAGTGAATATGCATCGAAACTCCCGTCAGCTGTAATATCGAATAAGCACAAACGTCGTTTACTTAACAGAACGTGTTTTAAGTGTATAACGCAGTTTTAAAAACTAATATTAATGGTTACTGAACAATAAGATTTGAACAACAAGATTAGTTTTAAAACAAATCTTATTGTTTTATTTCGTTAATTTTGTGTTCTCAAAATAGAGACGTTTGTATTTTATGGAATTGTCTCGTGATATGGAAAAAGTGTCATATTGGTTTAGATCCATCAGCCGAAACCCGGTTTAGATGCTTTTATACTTTCAAAAAGAAGACTTCACTACAAATGGTGATGCATTTCCAAATATTACACATGGAAATATTGTTAATTATTTAGTTTTTGAGTGTAGTGCCTACACAAAGAAAGAATTATGTGAATTATGTTTGTGGTTGGGTTTGATGCATTTCCAAATATTACACATGGAAATATTGTTAATTATTTAGTTTTTGAATGTAGTGCCCTACACAAAGAAGGAATTATGTGCGTTTGTGGTTGGGGAAGGAAGTCTTTTAAGGAATTTTCTGCAAGAGAAGTTTTTTGCAAAGGTAAAAATAAGTTCAATTATCAGGGATTTCTTCACTATAATTTATTATAATAGATTGGGTATATTTCCATTTTTAAATTGTACAATGCTCACAAAGATGTAAATATTTTGAATTCTCCATTTTGTATTTGTACGAGTATTTCCATAAAAACACAGATATTATGAAAAATAACAAATTTAATAATGTAAAAAAATGTAAATCAATCAATCAATAGTGAGAAAAATGTTTTAAGCTGTAGTTAGATTCTTTAAAACAATTCAACCCATGGGTTATGTTGTACTTTTCTGACTGTTACAAGACGTTTAATTTTCGAGTAAAATATTTAATTTAAAAAAAATGAGTACATTTTGATCGGTAGCATAGTTAGATGTTATTTATCTAATTCTATTGGAACAAAAAAAATTGTCGCTAAATAATGGGCGTTGGGATAAAATTTTGCTAACCCCCCCTAACCCCAAGACATTTTTTTTTTTTTTTTTTTTTTTTTTTTTCTTTCACCCCCCCCCCGCTCGGTTTTTCAAAATTTTTTTTTTTTTTTTTTTTTTTTTTTTTTGAAAAAATTGTCGCTAAATAATGGGCGTTGAGATAAAATTTGGCATTCATTCATCTCATTTTAAAAAATTTTTCTTAAACTGAGCCGTTTTTTTTTAAAAAAAACCCCCCCCTTTTTTACAAAAAAATATTTAAAACCCCCCCCAAACTTTCTTTTTCTATACAAACAAAAAAAACTCCCCCCCCCAAAAAAAAATTTTTTTTTTTTTTTTTTTTTTGGGTCCAAAGTAAGGTTTCCTCCCCCCCCCCCCCCCCCCGTCTCCTGTTTCCTCCCCCCCCCCCCCCCCCCCCCCCCCCCCCCCCTCCCCCCCCCCCCCTCCCTCCCCCCCCCCCCCCCCCCTGAAAAATATGGTTCAACTATGCTGTCACACATACAAAAATCAAGAAATGTTTATGTTTCACAATTGGGGGAATTTTTTTTTTTTTTTAAAAAAAACCCTCCCCCCCCCTGGTTAGTAAGTTTTATTTCAGTTTATATTCACTGTTACAGATAGTTATATTCCTGGTATTAATAAGAAGCTTATATGTAATAAATGCTGCCATAGCAGCTTTGCTAGATTCGGAAAGCTTATAAATAGAGTAAATGTATATCTAATAGCAGTCTTGTACTGTCTTTTGAATTGTAACCAATAAAGTGATTTTTTAAAAAGTGTCTCATTCACTTCAAAAACTTATTTGGCGCAGTCGGAACGGATTTTGTGAAGTTGTTTCAGTGATGCCAAGCGTGGTCGGATCAGATTTATCCTGAATCCTGAAATAACGTAGTTTTCAAGCTTTTGTCACAAAACGAACAAAATATAGGTGAATTGAGTAATCTATAACATCAAGTAGGTGAATTGAGTAACTTACAAGAATTCAACGAAGAAGATTTGTCCATCGTGGATCGAAACAGATTTATCCTGTGAATCTCTTCACCGTTGGAACAAGAAAAAGACGCAAGAACTCCCATGAAGCCTAGTGGTTAGAGGTACTAATTTTAAGAACATTCCGAAGAAAATTCCAAAGAATTTGCCGAAGAAAAACTAGGTTAAGAAGCAAACAACTATGAACAATCTCTGGACAATTTTACTAATGTAAGTTAGTTTAATTTATAAAAATTGAAACTGCTTAAAATTCACAATTTCAAGCTAGTTACTGTTCACTGTTCAGCAACAAAGAAAATTCTAGTCAATAGAATAAACAATTTCAAACATTTTAATTTTAAAGTCAGTTTATGACCATAACATTTTACCTTATTAATTTTTTTAATTAATATTTTTTTTTTTCATTTTTTTATTAAATTGATAATAAACTGATTTTGAAAAACATTTTAAATTAAAATAAAAATTTCATGGGTACAAAACTATTCTATTTTATTGTGAAATAAATAAAATCACAAAACAGTCATTTTTATAAATGTAAACTGGAGGAACTTCTAAGTAATTTCTGAAATTTAAACCTAAATTTATCAGTAAACACAAACGAACTTTTATTAAATAATTCAAGTTCAAGTTCAGAAATAAGCAATATGCCCGAAATAAACTATGCCCTACTAAGATATCAAGCGGACAATATCCCATTGTTCGATGGTAATTCAAAACTGTTACAACGATTTATTACAGCGTGTGAAAACCTTCTCAAAGCATTTCAAGATAAAACGAATATAAATTCTCCAATTAATATTTGTTTGTTAGACACAATCTTTTCAAAATTACGAGGAAGAGCGGCAGACTTAATTTGTCCAAGAAAAGAACTAGACAGTTGGGAACTAGTCAAAAATACACTAATAATAACATTTTCGGATCAAAGAAATATCGATTGCTTAGTACAAGATTTAATATCACTAAAGCCTGTTAGACATGAAAATTTAATTGATTATGCTAATAGATTGCAAAACGTTAGAAGCCTATTATTTGTTAAATTAAATCAAGAAAATTATAATAGAGAAACAGTATTAATCAAAATTGAAAGTTACGAAGCCTTAACTCTGAAAACATGTATTAGTAATTTACCATATAACATGCAATTAGTGGCTAGATTACGAGATCCTACATCACTTGAGCATGCAATGAGCTTTTGTAGTTGAGGAAGAAAATTTTATTCAGTTTAGAAATAGAAATTCTACATCGAACACACATCCTAACGGACAGACAAACATTCCCAAACCTCCTATAAATTATCATAGACCACCAAATCCATACATGAATAAACAAACAAATTTTCCTACACAAAAACCATTTAATTCATTTCAAAGACCATATAATAATAATTATTATAACGGTCAAAATCAAAGGTATAATAATAATCAAACAATCCCAAAACCAAATCTTTTTAGTTATAACAATACTCATAATAATACATTTAAACAACAACCAGTTAATGTATTTAAACCTCAAGCACGAGTTAATCGATTTTTACCAAAACCCATACCTATGGATGTTACTTCCGGAAATACCCAAATTTCAAATAATAAACCAAATCAATTTACAACGAAATTATATAATCAATATGTACAAGAAGATAATGAACCAGACTCCACGTGCAGCGATAACAACTTTGAAACAGTCAACAATTGTAATGTAGATAATAATTATCAACAACCTAATTATAATACACAAAATGCACCTTTGCATTCTGCACATAATTGTCCATTCAATAATGAAGCAATTAATTATCAAACCTCTGATTCCATACAACCATATCTTTATGATTCTCAATCAACTTATGATGATGAAACAGTACCCCATTATTGTTATAATAACAATGATACAGAACAAAGCGAATATTTACAAACCGACTTTAATAATTGTTTCCAAGAACAAAATTTTACATTGACCCAATTAGGACAACCACCGAGATAGTATATGTAAATAATTATAATCAAGATCTCTCATATATTCATACACTCACTTTAGACGCAAAATTTCTTATAGATACTGGTAGTACAAAAAGTTTTATCAACCCCAAACTAGCGTATCATTATTTTTCAGATATAATAGAAAACAAAAACTTTGAAGTTAGAACAGCTCACGGTACATCTCTTCATAACGAAATAATTAATATTTTATTATTAGCAGACTTTAAAATCGATCACTGTCATCCTTTTTATCTTTTTGATTTTTCGCCAAAGTTTGACGGACTTATTGGTCTAGATTTTTTAAAAAAACTTAATGCAGAGATAAGTCTACAATCTAAACAACTTAAAACACCCAATGTTAATATTCCTATTCATTTTGATATAATGTCAGATGCAAATAAGAAAATAACGAATAATAAAAGAGTTAGTTTAAAACAGCCTTATACCGTACGAATTCCACCCCGTACAGAACAAATTCTAGCTTTACCTACATGCCAAAGTTCAGGAAATGCAATTATACCTTATACAAAATTTAATGGATTAGAAACACCACAAGCATTAGTAAACATATATAATAATTTTGCTTTCACATCGATAATTAATAAAACCGAAAAACAAATAATACTCTATTTGACCCTATCGAAGTAGAACAGATAGATTTAAATGAAATTAACTTTTTAGAAAACGTAGAAACAGAAAATATTATTGATCAAAATACTGCAAATCTTCAGAAAGCTAATTTAAAGAACTTAAGACTAAAACATTGTAATCAAGAAGAATATGACTCTATTAGGAAACTTTGTTATGAATATAAAGATATATTTTATACTGAAAAAATTCCGTTAAGCTTTACAAACCAAATTAAACATGAAATAAACTTAACTAATGAAACTTCAATTTATACAAAAACTTATAGATATCCACCGATTCATAAAAACGAAGTAAATAAACAAGTTAATCAAATGTTAAAACAAAACATTATTAAACATTCAAATTCTCCTTGGAGTTCGCCTATTTGGATAGTCCCAAAAAAGCTAGATGCCTCTGGAAAAAGAAAATGGCGAATGGTCGTAGACTATCGAAAGCTTAATGAGAAAACGGTTGATGATAAATTCCCATTACCAAACATTACCGTAATACTTGATAAACTCGGAAAATGTAATTATTTTTCAACATTAGACTTAGCTAATGGTTTCCACCAAATCGAAATGAAACCTGATGACGTACCAAAAACCGCATTCTCTACAGACTTCGGACATTACGAATTTCAAAGAATGCCATTCGGACTAAAAAATGCACCCAGTACCTTTCAACGTGTTATGAATAACATTTTCGCGGATTACAAAATGAAATTTGCGCAGTATACTTAGACGATATAATAATTTTTTCAACAAGTTTGCAAGAACACGTAGAACGGCTTAGAAAGATATTTCAAAGATTACGCGAAAGTAACTTTAAAGTACAATTAGATAAATCAGAATTTTTGCAACACAATGTAAACTATTTAGGACATGTCATTACACCAGACGGAATACAACCAAATCCTGATAAAATCTCCGCAGTAAAAAACTTCCCTATACCAAAAACTTGAAATTAAATCCTTCCTTGGACTAGCCGGATATTATAGAAAATTTATAAAAGACTTTGCTAAAATATCAAAACCTCTCACTCTATGTTTAAAAAAAAGAATCCAAAATTTTACACACACCCGAATTCCTGGAGTCATTTAATCATTTAAAAAATCTTTTAATCAATGCACCGATACTTCAGTATCCTGACTTTTCAAAACCATTTGTGTTAACCACAGATTCGTCAAATTACGCCCTTGGCGCTGTGCTCTCGCAAGGAACCCCGCCAAACGATAAACCTATTTCGTACATATCTAGAACTTTAAATAAACATGAAATTAACTACTCAACAGTTGAAAAAGCACTATTAGCTATAGTTTGGGCATGTAAAATGCTAAGGCCCTATTTATTTTCACGTAAATTCACAATATATACAGACCATAGACCGCTAGTATGGTTATTTAACATGAAAGACCCAAATTCAAAATTAATACGCTGGAGACTAAAACTAGAAGAATTTGACGATACTATAGTCTATAAAAAAGGAAAACAAAACTCTAATGTAGATGCCTTAAGTCGTATACAACTAAACGCAAATGAGACCGAATCAATCCTTAATCAACCAGGTGAAATTAATGAGGACATAACAAATTATTTACGCGACCTAGCAGAAAATCCTATAAACCACCCAGATCTAACATCTAACATAAACTACAACCAAAGAATAAATATTATTCAAGATATAAACCTAAATAACAACGGTCAAAATAAAAACGGTACTAATAACCCTGATAATCCAAATGATCCTATCGATACCATCCATGCGTCAGCAGAAGCCGAAAATTCAGGCATACCAATTATAGACGACATTATAAATAATAAACCTTTTCAACTAATTGTAGATAAAAACATTCATCCAAAATTGGATATCTTCAAAAAACAATTGACGGAAATATCGTTAAACACATAAAAATTCCAACTTATAACCAAGGATACGTAATAGAGCTTTTGCGAGACCATATTAATCCAACTAAAACTATTCACGTTTACTTTAAAAATCAAGAAATTATTCCTATTTTCATCCACGCCTATATGCAAAACTTTTATACTTTAAAAATAATACAATGTACTCGATTAGTTAACACGGTTATAAATAAAGAAGACCAGCTCTTAATGATAAAAGACCAACACGAAAGTAAAACCAACCACCGTGGAATAACAGAGACGTTAACAAAATTAAAAAGTAATTATTATTGGAAAAATATGAAACAAGATGTAGTAAATTATATAAACAATTGTAATATTTGTCAAAAAGCTAAATATTCTAGAGACACCCGTTATATACCTCTGGTACTAACAGAAACACCATCGAAACCATTTCAGATTTTACATATCGACATATTTGTATTTGAAAACCAAAGCTTTCTAACAATTATTGACAAATTCTCCAAATTAGGCCAAGCCTTCCCTTGCACTAAAAATGCAATTTCAATACAAGATAAATTAATAAATTACTTCTCTTATTATGGAGTACCGGAACTAATCATTTCTGACAATGGAGCCGAATTTAAAAACCATTGCCTAACGGAACTATTTAAAGCCCAAAAAATTCAAGTACATTTTACGACACCATGTCATCATGAATCAAATTCCCCTGTAGAACGGTTTCATTCCACATTAATTGAACATCTTCGAATCCTTAAAAATAAAGAACCTTCTACACCCGTAAGCATATAAGCATTCCTTACAGTCGTACGACAATGGAAGTATTAATCGCAATTTCATTGGCCGTTTTAAGATAGCCGTAGGGCATGCGCAGTTACATGACATGTCAAAGTGTATTAAATCCTTTTGGAATCGTTTGTCAGCAAGGAACTCGTTAGACGATAGAGAAGATACTCGCCTAGCACGCGGTAGGTTTAGGGTTCGAATCACAAACTTATTATTATTTTTTTTTTAAATAAGTATTTTTTAGTTCGTTAGTAAGATTTTCCTTGTCCTTTATTACAGTTTGTTTATTTTCCTTGCCTTTTATTATAGTTTGTTTTGTTTATTTTCACGGTGCCGAATTCCCCTTTAAAAATGATATCTAATGAGCACGCCATGCCGTGGCCTTGAAACGGCCAATGAAATTGCTAGAAATACTGCCATTTCCGTATGACTGTAAAGGATGCTTATATGCCACCCGTAACAAACTTAATGCCGTACGCAATAATAGCTTATAATTATTATTATAACTTGTATGTATACTATTGTATACATACAAGTACAAATTTTACACCCTTTGAATTAACATTTGGACATACAAAATCTAGAGATCCATTAGACTTAGTTACTACTACATTTTATTCTGATTATATTACTTCCCATCAAAACAAGTTGAAAGCTTTATATAAAGAAATAGAAGGTAAGGATAAAAAGAAAAAACAAAAAATAATTGAACAACGTAATATAGAAGGTCCTTACCAATATGAATTTAAAGTAAATCAAACAATTTATAAAAAAAGTACCTGAATGGTCAGCAAAAAAGTAAAAATAAATTTTTTAGGTCCATTTATTATTACCGAAATATTACAAAA
This sequence comes from Rhamnusium bicolor, assembly GCA_029963845.1. Taxonomy (NCBI): domain Eukaryota; kingdom Metazoa; phylum Arthropoda; class Insecta; order Coleoptera; family Cerambycidae; genus Rhamnusium; species Rhamnusium bicolor. Next base: position 113,256 of record JANEYF010004723.1, read on the forward strand.
ATAATAAAGCCAGAATAAAAAATGCAAATAATAACCAAGTTGAAATAATACACCTAAAAGAACTAAAGAAACCTCATATTTCAGATGTACGACAGGAACATTTTTAATGTCACCCGAACTAATAAAAATAACCAAGAATCCCGGACTACTTCCTTTACAACTTAGACAAACACAAATAAGTAACGATTACTGGACTTTTATACAAATATTAGATATAAATCATATTATTCATGAATTTGATGAAATTAAAATAAAATTTCATAAACTTCAAAATGCTTTAGAATCCAATGATAACTATAAAAGAGAATATTTTAA
>JANEYF010004724.1:0-46133 GCA_029963845.1 Rhamnusium bicolor
AAATTTTATTGACGCTAAGGAAGCAACGCAAAACGTGACAACAGCGCATCATTATTATTGTGAATGACACAAATATTCGTTTGTTTATCATTAAAAGCCGACGAAACAACATAGTGAATTTAGTTTATCGCTAGTGCCACCCATATTTCATAAATTAAGGTGCTAAAATCAAGCGTAAAGTTTAGGGCGTGAAAAATGGACTTTCTACTAGAGTAAGTAAGGTCTATCTTTTGCTTTTAGGTTATGTTGTGGTATATTGTTAAATTGTACTATTAATATAGTCTGCATTGCATGCAGAGTAAAGTTTTTTATAAAATTTAATGTAATTTTTTTATATAAGACTGTAAAAGTTAGTGTTGCCTTTAGGTAACGCTAGCTGGCTATGATATACAATACGATTGCAAATTATTACCGGTGTTTTTTTGATTTTAGACGTGGATTTACTTTGGAAGAAGCGATTCAAATGGCATACGATGATGATATTGATGTGCACGAAATATATATTGAGCCTCCTGAGGCAAACATACTGACGGATGAAGATTTGAGTGAGGAAGATGGTGGCGAATTACTGGATAATCTTAGCGGTCGACAATTATTGCCGAAAGCTGAGTTAGTGCTTCGAAGCGCAGTTACTGCTGATGAAGCCGAACCAAAAGAAATTTTAGTGCGTCCCGCTAATGGCTCCGACCAAATGATGTGTTTCTGCGTCCAGGAGTGGAAAGATAACATGGATCCCTGGCGACTTTGAGGAAAGAACAAGACCATTTTCTGAACCTGATTATAGCAAATATGAAAAAATGAGTTATTTGGACATATTTGAAGCATTTTTAGATGACGAAGTAATTGGATTGCTTGTTGAATAGTCCAATAAATATGCCCTTTTCTGTAATCAACCAAGTCCAAATATTTCCAAAGTAGAAATGAAATGTGCAATCGGAAGGTTATAATGAGTTGCCAGGACGAGATTTTTACTGGGATTCTAAAGATGGACACGAAAAACTCTATGGTCAGTGATTCTATGACAAATTTCGCCATATTATAAAATATTTGCACTGTGCTGATAACTTGCAGCCTAACCTTAAGGACAAAATGTGGAAGTTACGGCCATTAAAGGATTTGCTAAAATCTAAATTTATTGAAAATTGGATTCCCGAACACTGGACTACGACGAGACCATGATTAATTATTTTGCTTGATTTTTTATCATTTTTATATATAAAAAATCTATCTCGCCGTTGAAGGGTTAATTTAGAAACAACAGTGTCAACATCTGTAACTTGTATTATAGACAAAACATATGCAATTTAGCCATACTTTAGTATTTACTCGAATCCTCTTTTACTTTTATCGTAAAACAGAAGCAATTTTGCTTGAAATAGTTCAAGTATTTTGAAATCAGTAAGTATACTTGAAATCAAGAGTTAACAAATTGCTTTCACTTTCACCATACAATATTGACCTTATTTCTGGAATCAGTGGAATTATTTGAAATCCTCATTTAACAGTTTTCATGGATGGTGGTATGTCGTGATTCAGTTGAAAAAATTGCTACAAGAAGGAGGCAGATCTAATTTTGGGCAAACATGAGTTACATACATTGTTCGATGTGCTATTAGGAGCTCCATCTAGCCTACTAAAGGAAACCATGCAACAACCAGTCACCAGCCACAATAAATAACGATGTGACTATACGATTTGTACTTTCCACCCATTACTGTTTGGTGCAAAACAGATACAGATATTTGTTGCTCCTGTAAAGTTATTGAAAATGGAACTGCTTCCTCATTGCACAAGGTCTTCAATTGTTGAAATAGTGGAACGCATGAACTTTATTGATTTCTCCATCTTTGACAGACAGTACAAATTAGGGACCTACTATTGAATTGGATATGTCACTTATTCTATTAAGTCTGCAGTAACTACATTGTTACAATTTAACTCCATTTCTTGCATCTGAATATATCTAGCATCTGATGATTATTTTGTAATAGTTTCTTAATAAATTTGCCATTAATTGATAAAAACATATTCCTATAAAAATTACGCCATTGTTTGCTGTAAATTGCTTAACTTAAAGCATAGTTCGTTTACTGTACAGGTATTTGATTTATCTAACCATTTTTATTTTGTCGATGTAACTTTGTCTGAAACAATTCAATACTTCGGAATTTTAACTTCGACCTATTCAAGCGTTTTGTCTAAAATCAAATCAAGTCAAAATGGTATAAACCCGGGTTGACTGTTTTTAATTGAGTTAACAGTACCTTTTAATTTTTTTTATTTTTTGTATTCTCAGAATATGCGGTATGCCGAACTAGAACAAAGCAAAATTTATAGTACGCCACAAATAACATTTAGACAATGCTACTAACCAGTCTCTGAACGATAAAAGTTAAATGAATTTAATAGAGTAATAAATATAAAAACAATAACGCTTATCTCTAGTATTAGTTTTATTTAATTATTTATCTCTATCTCTAACATACAAATGGAAAATTAATAAATAAAATTAATCAAACTTTAACTATTTGCATTGTAGGTAAATGAATGCATATTAGGAATGGAAACGTTCCACATATTTTGATTATGTATAATATCTACTTACTACAAATTGTTATTGGGATTAAGTACGAGGAGTATAACTTTGTTATTGTCAAGCATAAAGCTTAGATTATTTTTAGTTTTTATAGAAGTTATTTATAATCTATGTAATATAATAATAATCGTTTGAAGTTTATTTATTTATAGTGTTTATGGACAATGCAAAATCATGTGCTAGTGTTTATATTAATATATTTATTATCAGAAAAATCTCCATTCCATGAAAAATAATTTAAAAAAGTTTTAAAATTAATTGAAAATTTTAGATTTAAAACAGCTAAACTACATTCAAATAGATACAAATTTCGACGTTTAACAGAAATAACTAATAAAGTTTTGAATCATAGTAAAGATATTCATTTAGGCGTACTATTAAATATACTAAAAGTTCTGAACTCAATCTGTTAAGCTTGAGCCTCCATCTTATAAGAATGGTGCTCCGATTGGAATTATGTTTCATATAAAAAATAAGGCTTATAAAATTCTCTACAAAAAAGACCATGGATAAAAACAGAGATACAGCTTTCCACCTGAGCTCAAATCTGATTATTGGCTTAGGTATTTTTCTCGTACTGTATTAGACAACGAACAACAAAGTAACGAGCTAGAAAATGCTTTTTTCTACAACCGAGCGAAAAGTGCAACTTTACGCTTCCAAAAGAAAGCACAAAGTTGCACTTTTCCGAAGAGCGAACGTTTTTACTTTGTCGCTCGCCGAGCGACAAAGTAAACGAATATTATGTTTTGGACATAGGAGGCAATGCTTGCCGCTGCTGTTAGCAAAAATAAACAAATAGTTACTTGATGTGTCAAAACGTTCTTAAAACAGCTATTTGTATCAAATAAATTTATTCTTAGTAATTATCAGATAATGGAAAGTTTTGAAAAGTATAATTTATGTGATACTTGTAAAGAATTGTGTCATGTTCAAATACGCCATTCCAGTTTAATATACTTAACTGCCCTAATTGAACACTGCGACCAAGACATGTTAAAGAATGGTTTGTTTAAGAAGATTCAAAGAAGTCTACTACAAATGTCGACCAAATATAATTATTTTCCCAGAAGAATACTGAATACAATCGTTTCAAAGTATTACATATATGTCATCAAACACAGACATTTAATACCCTTTAATTCTTCGCCTTGTTTTCACCACTAAAGAAGGAGGAAGTGTTAGAAGAATTCCAAAAACATTTAGATTTTGTTATACATAGATATAAACCATAAGATGACAGTATTTAAATAAATAATTAGTAGGTACTAAAGCAATTTTTTATTTCATTTTGCAGTAAATACCATTTTAACAAACATTTCTACAAAAACATGTGTAGCGCAAATTGATGCTCACATTTTGAAATCTGAACTGTTAAATTTGAGGTTATCAATAATAAACAATTTTTACCAAACATTTTTATAAAAACACCGGTTGTTTAAAAAATCCTGTGTGTAATTCGAGCGCAAAGTGACATTGCCGCTCTCGCGAGATAGCCGCGCTCCACTACGCGTCGTGAGTCAAACTTCTCACTCAGAGCGACAATATATCACTTTGCGCTCTTAATACACAAATAGCTATTTTCTATCAGCATATAGTGCACCTGCAGCTGAGACATCTTTAAATCGACATCGATATAATCTCTTTGCGAGAACAGTTAGAAAAATTATGTCAAATTTAGCTTTATTACCCTCCACTGCTGCAGCAAGACAACAGCTGTCTTTTCGTATATACGAGGCACTGTTTTGTAAGTTTTGTAAGGTGCCATGTAATCCTTTATTGTTCCTGTTAATAGATTTTTAAAGTTGTTTCAATAGAAACATCTTCGAATTTTTGTCTAGCTTTCCTTAATAGCTGCAGCCTCGTCTGGATTGAATTGTAGTATCATAGTTTTTATTTGTTGTAAATATTCAGCATAATAAAAATCTGCCATCAACCATGTTCCCCAACATGTAAGAATCGACTGTGACGGTTCGGGAATACACGTGCTATGAAATGCGCGAAGACGTTTAGGAGATTTGAAAAACACTTTTTTTGTACTTGCTATTAACGCATCTACCTCTGGAAGACCTTGTCGAATAGTTTCTTCAACAAGGTGTAAAGCATGCACATTACACATAATATGTACCAACCTACAACCGTGTTCTTGAAGAGAACGGCCTACCAAACGAATTGTCTCGGCACCATCGGTCACAAACATCAACACTTGCCTTTTTGACAGGTCAAGTTTTTCTAACGTCTCCAGCACCACCCGCGTAATTGTTTGGCCAGTACACTCAGTTAGTCTTTTGCTAGCTAGTAACAGTGGAAATATCGGTTTAAGAGGGTCCAGTACACGTACTATAACATTTAAAATAGATTTTTTTTTACTATCTATCGTCTCGTCAATACATACCCACAGCCGTGTATTTTTTACTAGACATTTGATCTTATTTACAATGTCTTCGCTTACAGTTGGTACATGTTACGCAACGTTGTGCGACTTGGTAACGTCACTTTGGGAAACTCCTAATTTGGTTGTTTATCGAGTATGTGCAGCGAAACATTACAGGCAAAAACATCTGCCCTCCGACTCCTACGCCATACAGTGTATCTAATACAGTACGAGACAAATACCTGAGCCAATACTCAGATCTGAGCTCACGTGGAAAGCTGGGCATATCTTTATTTTTATCCACGTTCATCTGTATATATTTTTTGAGTTGATTGTACTATTTTAGTAATGGTAATAGATACGGAAAATGTATATGACTTTCTTGTAGAGAATTTTATAAGCTTTATTTTTTATATGCAACATAATTTCCATATCGCTAAGGGTTAGGGAGATTTTAGTAAAAGACTGAATGGGAGCACCATTTTTCGCGGCGCGGCGGCTCAAGCGCAACATATTGAGCTCAGAACTTTTAGTACGTTTAATAGTAGGCCTGAATGAACATCTTTGCCAAGATTCAATACTGTATCAGCTATTTCCCTCTAATTTGCCTTATTTGACTGGATTATGTCATAAAGTTCCCAATTAAAAAAATGTGTTAAGTATCGTTTTTGAACATTACGCATTCAATGATTAACAAAACTGAGATAACGTACATACAGTTATTATAAGTAATTAAAACAGTGCCTTTGATCAATAAAATTACATAAGGTTTATTTTAGCATTTGTCAATAAAATGTTACAAGTTTAGACACAGGATAAAATGTCCATGGCAACCATTAACTAATATTTTTTTTATCATGTTATAATCAATTTAGGTGTAAGTATACATAGAGTTATATAGTAAATTTAAATTTGTATTAAAATTATTACACAAAAACTTTAAAATTTCTGACCGACAGTGGCATCCAGACGGCCCCAGTTTCAAATCCTAACCGGACCAAATCGATGAGGTATAATAGATGAGCAGACATACTAGCGTAAAACTGTTGGTTCCATATATCTGCGATGTGAGCACGTTATAGATCCCTATCACGTGATAAAGTGGGGATTAAACAAAATTTCCAAGTTAAGGACGCTGCGCGCCGTTGCTTACATAAGTTATTTAAAAAATACATACATATATATATTCTGACACGAACTGGATAAACTTACTTCTACTTCCGATTTCACCAGAAATCATCACAACATCATTATTTTTAAATGGCATCCGCCCGTATTGATAAAAAAGTTTCCATCACATTTGATATATCTTTATCGTGACCAATGCGGATTTTACTGAAAATGATATTAATGGATTTTACATAATTTCCCCCAAATAATTAATATTAGTTTGCAATAAAAGTAAACAAGCAAATCATATTATAACTTAAAGCACTCCCACTCTCTAAGCGTGAAGTTTCTCACTGCGATTTATGTATACTTGCTTTGAGGTAACAATCAAGCCAACCAACACATTAACGTACATATAACCCCATTCCGTTTGTATGAGCTAGTTGTTGGGGGTATTTGAATGCGCTGAAATCTACAACCAGAACTTAAATGTCAAGAAAATTTATGTTTTATTTGCGTATGTAGAGAATATTTATCTATTAATATACAATAAAGATACAAGGTCCGTAGCCAGAGGGTGGTCTAAACTAGTAACGAGACCCACATAGAATTAATACCAGTATTTCTTTATCCTATGCTACACTACACCCTTACTTATAATTTTACTTTTTTGTTGATTACTATTAACTGCAATGAAAATCCTCCTGGACTTCTCCCTCATCATATATATTTGGAGAGAGAGGCCAGGTGGGAAATGTTTTGACTGAAGCAAGCGGCAATCAAAATGCCGCAGCCCAGTATCATAAAGTAAAACAGGCTGCTAGATTACATAGAAAGACACAGCATCATTGAAATGCCATAAGATACTATGCCTACTATGACCAACTACTAGCTGATCTTCAACAACCTTTTTCCGGAAAGAGATGAGCATGGTCGGAATAAAGCCGGCCTACTAAAAGCAGATAGTTGATGATTTACAGACGACTACAAAACTCCCAAGGGAATAGAAGCCGGAATACATAGCTACAAACAGAGTGAGGATATTCTCAAGCCTAGGTACTAATGTAAATAAATTTCAGGCCGAGGTTCATGCCATTGAACTGTGCGTGCATTCTGCACGCAGAACAATAAAAATTTTCTCAGATAGCTAAATGGCATTAAGAGCTCTTGGCTTCTACCGGTGTAACTCTAAAACGGTATGGAACTGTCAGAAGGCTCCAAATCATTTGAGCATAAACAATAAAGCGACTTACGTCTGGATGGATACCTGACCACTCTGGTCTGAAAGGTAACAAAAGAACCGACTCTGTGGTCAGAGAAGGAGCAGGATTACGAATCATCGGAGTCAAACCCATACTTGGCATAGCCTCAAGTACTGCCAAGGCGGCTATCTTTACCTGGGCAGAAAGAAAACTCTGGCAAGAGTTACCACATTTAGTTCATTCGAAGACGCTTATTAAATACCCTTTAAAATCAAGAACTAAGAAATTTTTAGAGTTAAACATGGTAAACTTGAAAACCCTAACAGGCCTATATATTGGGCACTGCATAAACTCGGCCTGGCGGAAAACGCCGAATGCCGCCTATGCCTGGAGGATATTAAAATGCAGACTACGCCTTATACACCTGTCCCGCTGTGGAGAGGTACGACATTTGCCAAAGGGTAACTGCTGGCAGAGGATCTGGACACATTTTCACCCAATAAAATTATTAATTTCATTACGACACGGAACTTATTGGGTGAAATATAAGTAGAAATAAGCCTGCTTATGGCCGCAATGAAGAGCCCATAAAAACTTAACGGAATCGAATTAATATTCCATTGCACATTATTATTTTCAGATTGTCCCTACCCGTAACTAAAATTCTACTTTATACATCAAATATTGGAATATTATTAAATATACCGATTCTGAAATTGCACGTTTTCGGTGCAAGCGAGTATGAACTAAATGACTATATACTCTTTTAACGACCTATGGCGAAAAAAGGCAGCATCTAGCACCACTCTTGCAGAGAATACCTAAATTGTTATTTATTGACATTAGCCTTTTATCTCTATCTCTCAGTACTATTTGTTCAAGAGAGAAATGTACAATCGTCATTAGCTTAAAGTCACCACCTTCCTCGATGCTCTCTTTCTGGCACGCCTCACTACAAATAGTGCTAGAAAGGGCGCATTTCAGAAGGTAGTGACTTTAAGCTGATGACGATGGTACTTGACTGTGACGGCCTATATATTATTATTATTACATGTAATTATTAACAAATAATTATTTAACTACATTTACTTTACTTTCAAAACGATTCGAATGAATCAACATTTTTTGTGTTAACTCGCATTAACCGACCACAATGTCTCATAACTTTTCACTAATTTATCGTTTTTTGCAATCGTAAGCGATCTCACAAAAAAATGTTGATTTGGAAAAGGTATTGTGAAATTTTAATGAGATCGGGAACAGAAAACGCGCTTGTTAATACCTTAAGTTGAAAGTTTATCTAGAATTCTGAATGTTACTAATATTTATTTGGAGGTGTGCACATTTGCGTTATGTAATAAGTACCACAATACGGAAAAAACTATTTTATTTCGGACCCTCTCTTAAAAAAAAATTAGATCTTCTGAGTCTTTTTTCCTGGCTAGGGCCCTGAAACATGCATTATATAGGTTGTTAATGTTTTAGGTAGAATTTGTTTCAATACAACTTTAGAACATAGTTTTGTGCTAAGCAAAATGTTACTATGTAAAATTTTAATTTTATGTAATATACAGACATTGAAGAAAAAAAATATCTTGAAATTTTTTTGTACTTCAGATATTAAATATTTTTATATCATATTCTTTAAAGTATTGGTTTTCCAAGATTTGCACAGATCTGATGGCTGCCTTCTTGGCACCGATTCATTTTTTCATTTACACAAATCCTTGCCACAATCAATCAAATTGTGTCCTGATTTATATGGAGGTTATGAAAATAACCGTGAAAAACCTACTATACTACTGATTTTGTTGAACAATGAAATTATTCAAAAACAACATATTTATCGGGATTATTAAATGCCAAGATGTAGATATGATTTACCGAAGGTGGTGAATTATTTTTATATATGATTACAATCTGCAACACCTAAGAAATCTGGAAATTTCCAGTTATTTTCTTGTAATCTCTATATTTTATCAGTTCTAGCTTTATTAGGAAAATTTACTCGATATTTATAGGACGACAACACTTCACAACCTGACAGGATTCACAAATAAAAGGGTTTTATTAAAAGTGAATGAATAGCCATGCCATTCCATTGATAAATTAAGAGTCATTATGAGAGTGTGAAATACTTGTTTTTAATTCCCTTGAAAGAGTAAAATGACTGACATATCGTAATTGTCCATGATCTGAAGGGATCCACAAGTTGTCAAAAAATTGCCCTTTGTATAGGGGCAATATATCCGAAATTGAAGTGAAACATATACCGATAATTCTCTCACAAATATATACTACTCTGGTGACCAAAACAACGTTTTTTATAAGTTAGATGAGTTTCATATTCAAAGATAATTAATAACCGACAGAATTTTTTTTTAGATTTTCTGTTGTAAAGATTTGTAAAAACGACTGATCTAACCAACGGAAATTAAGTTGTGAAATGTTCGCATTTAACAGATTTATAACAAAAAAATACAGTTCCGTTGGATTCGGATGGGTTGTCTAATGACTTTAGGATGCTCTTACGTCAAAAAACATTATACTTGCTCCAGAAGAATTATTGCATCACCTGAAGTTTACTATAAGTTTGATGTTTTCTTTTCGGAGTTGTTTGTTCGAATTGGATCTTTTATGGGATGACTCTTCAGGAATGTTACTGTGCTAGTGATTTTTTTATTAAAAATTCAATTTTGCTTGAATATCGTGTGTAACAATGATGTTGAGTTTGGAGCGAAATTTCGTGTGGAGTGCACCAGGAACAGAACATTACAATTTAACTCTCACCTCATCCTTTCTTAACATTCTCCTTTTTGGCTCACTTTATTATCTCTGTTTTCAGATGAGATACACAGAATGAATAAAATAAGTAACAATATAGATGATTTTTATAAAATTTTTCAACAAAATTTAGTGTATAATAATTTTCAGTATCGGGTATTTCTCTCTTGCCCTAATTATAGATTATATTCGCCTTGGTAGCCTTTCAAAGTGATTGTGTATATAATCCTCATTAGTATTATTCCATACCAGGTTCAATTTATTTTGGTTCATTCAGGTTTCTAGATGGAATCGCTTATTCCATATGTGCTCTATAGGATAATTTATGGTCTGCGAGCTGGCCAAATCATTGCACTGACACTTACTTCTTCAAGATGTTCAGTCATTCATCCTGGCAGCATATGGTTGTGCATTATCGTAGATTAGCCCGAATATGGGGCCATATGGAATCACATGAGGTTCTAGAACATCCCTTATGTAACGATAGGCTGTCATCCTTCCATCACTGACTGCCATTAACTCCATGGGCCCATGAAATGAAAATCCCTCCCCATATCATGGTTCACCCACCTCTGTCCATTTATCGAAAGTTACATTGAAAATGACGATCACCTGGCCTTCTGTTCACTGGCATATGTCTATCTAAGAGATATAGGCAAAGTTTTGAATCATCCGTGAAAAGTACATTGGGCCCTTCTTAAAGGCCCTAGTTAGCGTGTTCCTAGCGAATTGTAACCGGGCAACCCGATGTGTCCTGGTTACAATTGCCTGTGGCTGGAACCATTGGTCATAAATTCTGTTCCCGGAGGCGATTTCTAACAGTTTGTAAAGAAACATTTCCAGATGCTAAATGGAAGGTTTGAGGCATTCGGGCGGTACAATGTCAAGTTCTTAAGGCTATAACTTTTAAAAACTACCATCTACAGCTGTAGTAACTCTTCTACATCCTTGACCCTGGAATACTATCCAGTCTCCCTATAAAGCCTAATAACTCTTGAAATGATACTCCGTCGAACATCGATTATGTTAGCTATGTACCTTTAATTTTGCTCATCTTCAATCAGAGCAATTGCTCGTATGGCCTTTTCATTGGTTAAATGGCATGTTAAATGTTGCTGGGCATCCATAATGTTGATATTTAGCACACAATTTAAATTAACGATAAAACCATAGCAAAAAGTATAGAAATCTAACGCAAAAATGTGTACATCAACAAACTGACACTTTGTAAATTGATGACGTTACTTTTAAACTATTGTTTTCCATAGTCTGCTACTTATTTCAGTTTTTCCAATGTATGCATATAAACTGACAATAAAATCATGTTGTACTAAACTTTATATCTCAACTGATAACACAGATAATAAAGTGAACCAAAAAGGAGAACGTTGAGAAAAGATGAGGCTACAGTCTAAATTGTAACGTGTTGTTGTTGCTGGTGTACTTAACCAACATCATTGTTACCCCGATATTCCCCGATATTCAAGCAAAACTGAAATTTTACTAAAAAGTCAGTATCATAGTAACATTCCTGAAGATTCAACAAATAATACAGAAAAAAGATCATTCAAATCAAACAAACGAAAAAAACTTGGTAAATTTCAGATGAAAGCATTCTTTTGTTATTAAAAAAAACAAAAAAGGGCTTTGTAGGGATATCCTGTATAAAAAATATGTAATTAATTTGTGCTTGTGGCGTCAAACATGCTCTTGTATAGTCAGTTTTCCGTGTATTTTTGTTAACAACAATAACAAATCGTTAATTTTTAACAGATCTAGGTCCTTTTTTACTTTTTTTAAGTTGTTATGCACATTTATAAGCAGTTCATCCCCGCCTCTGCATCATATGAAATGTAATAAATATTTATCTGTGACGAGTTCATCATGTAATTAAAATAATTGTGCAATTTATATATACATGTTAAATAAACAATAAGGAGCGATTTGAATAAATATTTAATTCTGTTAATAGAGGAAGTGCGACAAATATGGATCACAAATTACGTAATTGGCTCTAATAATAGTGTTGTTGGATATGAAGACTCCTCATACGAGTATGTATTGCTCGAAATAACGTACTGCGTTTCTTATAACATCACATCACAAAAATAAAAAGCATTATGTTGTTAAAAATGTTCCTAATTACAGCAGTTAACAGAATGCAGAATTAATAAAGTAAATCAAATTTAAATATATGCACGATAATTAATTGACAGTAACCGTACCTATATTTTGTGCTGTATTCATTATTATTACAATGTGACCCGGGATAGACTTCGGAAGAGTAAAACGGTATTATATGGATATGAAAGATCTTTTTTATTCCATTTCACATACATTTGGAAAATTAAGATTGTTCCAGAGGTTGCATGTTGTAATCATATTAAGCCGATTTCGGTTACAGCAGAAAATTTACTAACTGATTATTTTTTGGCTTCCTCTTAAATATTCTGGACTCTTCTTATCCCTTTGACCATAGACCAATTATTATTGAGATGAAATTCAAATAACTGTTTATCATGGGAATAAACGAAATTATTACTTCTTAATTAAAATGATAAATAAAAATAGACCTGTTCCTAATAACGTGTTAAATACTACTATAGTCCATTCATCTCATATAAACACATACAAAATTCTAGCATAAGCGCACGGTATTATATAAATACATTTTGTGCATTTATAATGCACCGCGAGAACTATACAAGACTGAAGGTTGACAACAGATTTTTATGTGCTCGTATGAATGAACAGAATATAGTCTAGCTAGAGGGTTAGAAGTTTAACATTATAAAAAAAATTGTATTAAATTAGGCTCTTCTAAGAGGGAACTTTAAATATCTCAAGTAACAGAACATGATATAATTCTGGTGTATTTTATATATTTAACGTATATTTGTAAGTCTGTGAACTTGGCACCATCACCGTTGGTGCTAATTGCGAAACCTATACCATGATTTAGTACCCATTTAACACAGCCCGAATATATAAACAGAAACAGATGAGCTAATTTTATTATTTTGGTGCCAACTTCACACCAGCACCATAAGAATCGGTGCTAATTACGAAACCTATACCATCATTTAACACACATTTATCGCCATCTGAATATGCAAAAAAGCAAAAGTGCTAATTGTTTAATCAAAGTTATAACCATTTTATAATTTCAATGAAAACGTTACACCAGCACCACAACCATCATCGATGCTAATGAGGGTTAACGCGCTTGAATTCACCACGAGAGGCGCTAGTGTATGGAAAGGTCAATGTCACTGAACGTTAATGTTTACTATGGCTTTTTAACGCTAGTTTTTAGTAATTTTTATAAAAGTTAGCTGAAAAACATTTAACACAATGATGACAGAAGAGAAAAGTAGTAATTTACTTGCTCAGTAGAGAAATTATTGTACTTATCAGAAGTGTCTTATGTCATTAAAGTTAGGTTATATCAAGAATGAATATGATGAAAACAACGAATGTACATGATTATTACTCACGATTTTCTGTACTCCTTTCGTAACGCATAATCGTCAGGATTAAAATATTTCTTACAAACACACGAATTTTTCGAAGGAGTAAAGTTATCTCTATCAACCACTATTTTAGGTGAGAGACAAACTCTTGGAAGCATATGTCCGCCTTTTCTTTCCGAACAAAATGGAACTGCACAACACTGAGGCACAATTAACAAGGTTTTTTATTTGCTGCTTAACGAAATAATTATAATAAAACACTATAAACTTTTCCCGCGCCTAACAATAACTTTTGACATAACCTTACTCGAGCAGTGGTGCCAACTGCTGAGCCTGAAAACGTTAGCCACCATTGCGAAACTTATACCATCATTTAAAACACTATCAACTCTATACGAATGTAATATAAACCAATATGATATTTATTATTGTCTTAAAATAGCTATAAACAATTTATTAATTTCAGTGATGCCAACTTCTCACTATTTAATAAACTATGAAGATAAGAGGAATATTTTAAATCTGTTCATAATTAACACTGACGTAGTTTTCCATGAAACACCAAAACACTATATACTGCACTCGACGCGCGTTTCGCCAACCAAGTTGGCATCATCTGGAGATGATTAAAACTAAACTCGTGCTAACAATCTACCCTATTTATACCTAAACTATTATCATGGTTCACCGAACCGCCACTAACTAATAAAGCGGGCTATTTGGGATAGGCCCTCTGTCACTATTCATACTATTTTTACACTTTATGATTTCCAAGCTTTCAAATGCATCCAGCTGTCTAGTATTTGTTACATTCCTAATTAATCTTAAATTGCTAATATCTATTTTATGGTTGTTCTCAAACGCATGTTGGGCTACACTAGACTTATCTATTTTACCATATTTGAGATGGGCCATATGCTCTTTGAATCTAGTTTGAATTAATCGTCTAGTATGTCCAACATATTTTTGATACAGTCCTTACAGCTAATTTCGTAAATCCCCGACTTTTCCTTTGTTTCAATTTTGTCTTTTGGATTGCCTAAAAGTTGTTGAAGTTTGTTTCCCGATGAATGAACCACTGTCATACCTACATCTTTAAAAATCTTACCAATACCACGGGTGAATCGAAGATCGAATGGAATTGATAAAAATTTCGGATTTTTCTCTTTCATTTTGAAAGGTCGAGGAATTTCGAAGCGACTCTTTAAACTTTCGTTTCCTAATTATTTTATCAATTAAACTTACAGAATATCCATTACTCGCAGCTATATCCTTAAACAATGCCTTTTCCTTTTCAAACCTCTCCTTACTGAGGGGAAACTTAATAGACGATGGACTAGAAAATTAAAATTCCCCATTTTGTGTTGAGCACAATGGTGAGAGTCCTTAGGGATATATCTTAGAGTACTGGTATCTTTTCTTTAAATGTCAAATTCTAACTTATCTTCACTATTTTTAATTACTAATACATCTAAAAATGGTAGTTGTCCAGAGTTTTCAGTTTCATATGTGAATTTAACTGACGCGAAACGACTGTCTAATTTAGATACAAAGTTATCAATATCAGCGACTTTTGTATCGAACACTGCAAAAATATCATCCACATACCTAAGCCAAACCCTGGGGAAATACTCGAATTCTTCTTTTTGCTTCCGTCTTGAATCTGTTCATGAAGAGACTGGCAATGAATGGTGACAAAGAGTTACCCATTGCTGTTCTTTCATGTTGTTCGAAGAAATTATCATTGAATCGGAAACAATTTTGTTTCATGCAAAGTTTAGTGAGTTTAAGATATTCTTCTACTACTTCTTGACTGAGATTCTTAATTCGTGTAGATCCCTAACGTAGTTCAAGGTCTGTGGTATCGGAACACTTGGAAACAATGAACAAACGTCAAAGGAGATCAAAATTTCACCTCTTGCAACTGAATATTTTCACCTTATTAATGAAATCATTGGAATTAATCACAGAAAAACTAGGTGGTGCAATAGGTGAATTTTCGAACTCTTCTGTTAACCATTTTGATAGGTGGGAAGTCGGCGATCCGATTGCTGAAACAATAGGACATACCGCCTTTCCTGGTTTATGTATCTTAGGCAAGCAGTACAATCTAGGTCCACTTGGGTTAGATACATGTAACCTCCTATTTAAAGCTGGAGTAATAAGGTTGTTGCAGGATTTAAGTACATTTCTTAATTCAGTAACCATTTTTGGTAATGGATTTCTAGAAAGTTTTTTATACGGACCATTATTAATCAGATTGTCTACCCCTTCATAATAGTTCTCTTTATCTAAAATAACAACCTTATTGCCCTTAGCACAGTTTTTAAATAAAAACAATCTTTTTCACGCAACCGTTTGATAATTTTTCTGTCTTTTGTAGATTTTGACTTTTTATTTACTTTAGTAATATTTGTCGAGATTTGATTTCTACAAGTTTCTCTGCCAAATCCTTTAGAGGAGTCAGGAAGGTATTGAATTGAACTTTCAACACTTGCAACAATCTCATCTAAAATGCCTTCAGAGGCAGGCAAAGCAAAATTTAATCCCTTGTTAAGGAGATTAATTTCTTCTTTATCAAACGACTGTGAGGAATGATTTTCTACAATGTTGAGAACTTTTTGAGGAACACTTTCTTTTGACGTACTACCGATTAATTTTTTGAGTATTTTATTTTGTGACGATATTTTCTTAATAAATTTTGCGTTAATTGATATAAACATATTCCTCTGAAAGTCACACTATTGTTCATGTTCTAAATTATTTAACTTACAGGTAAGCTTTTTGTAAAGTCCATATGCTTGTAATTCAAGCGTACCTCGTTTACTGTACAGATACTTAATTTCTAAATACAGCCATTCTGCTTTTCAAACATTGTAACTTGCATAATTCCAAAATTAATAAATTGTCCACTTTCGTATATGTATGTAAATCTATGCTGAAAAGGGATATGGAATCAATTTATGTTTAAGGTGTAATAAATCGACTAGAATAGGCTTCGTCCATTCTAGTCCCTTCAGTTTCAATTGTGTGGCCTAAGACTTCACTTGACGATGTCTTCGGTCTAGCGTTTGTCCGATCAGAATTATATCGACTTAATCTTATTTCCACTTAAAGTATTAAAAACATCGATGATGCGTTTAAAATTTGTTTTATAAAAATCATTTTTGTAAAAATTTGTGCATGATAAATCGCTAAGTCTATTTAAATTTAGTAAGATGTTTATTTTTAATGGTTCAGTCTGTTATTTTTTAAATTTCATGTGCCAGATACTAATAAATATGCGTTTCTCGCGCGGACATTTTAACGTATATTGAAATTTTAATAACTATTTTAACACATTTATTAGACCATTCTGTGTTGTTTGGGATCTGGATAAAATGCCAACTGCCCTCTATTTTAAGGGTAAAAGAGATTCATTCACAGTCACCTGGCAATCGAAAAATTCACTACTGAACGAATTAGTGACATCCGTTCTTGAGAATGGTTATGTACAGGGTTATTCATTATAAATTACCCACCCCCTTATCATCGTTATTATCGTCCATAGAAAAAAAAGTGTTTAATAAAAGTTTTATGGTTATGACTGAATATTGTTAAAATGCTACCAAAAGTACAGTAGCTTGCAGATTTCAGGGAATACAAAAAAAATTATATATTTTTTTTAAAATGGAATACCCTGTATATTATTAGATTTTTGGAATGATCCTTTGTTCCTGATTTCGAAAATATACCATATGTTACCCGTACTATATACCGTTTTTGAGTTATTAAACGTCGAATATCTTAGTTAAACTAGTTACTGTAAATATGGAAAAGTTAACATTATTAAAGCGAGCTATGAAAATGACAATTATTATGTTTGATAAGTGACATTTCTTTAATGAAATAATCAAAATGGTTTACAGTGAGGAAGAAAAAGTCGAAATATTTACTTGTTATATACAAAATAACAAAAATAAACGTGCAGCAAAAAGAGCATATAGGGTGCTGTATCCAAATCGTCCAACACCATCGGAAAATACGTTCAAAAATATTTACCGAAAGGTGAATAATACCTCCAGTTTTGGTAGAAAAAAGCGTGTAGTTCAAGCAAACCAGGAAGAACAGCTAGATATACTGGCTTCATTTCGAAGGTAAGCCCATCCATATATATTGGCGAATAGACTTTTTTGAAACATTGTATTATTTTTTAGAAAATTCTGAATGTAGTATAAATAATGCAGTCGATCAATTAGGTAAAAGTTATTCTAAAATCCAACGTACGTTCAAAAATAACAGCTACAGACCATATAAAATTTTACCCGTACAAGTTTTAACAGAGGCTCATAAAAGGAAAAGGCTGGACTTTTGGCGCCAGATGATTCAAAAGTTGGATGAAGGTCCCAATTGTTTTACTAAAATATTATGGACTGATAAATCATACTTTTCTACGGCAGGAGTTTTTAATAGGACAATCGAAAGTCGTGGGGAAACAAGCACAACAAAAAAAGATTGGTAAAACAAATAAAAAAATCAGGAAGAAAAACTGTTATCGTTTGGTGTGGAATTTTCAGAAACAAAATTGTTGGGCCTATATTTTATGATTATACTTTAACTGGAGTAACCTATCTGGAAATAATTATCCCAGAAGCAAAAAATGTTCTTCTGCAAAATTTTCCGGAAGCCGAACTTGATGATATGATTTGGATGCAGGATGGGGCAACTCCGCATTGTATACTACCCGTTCGAGTTCATTTGAATAGTATATTCCTAATATGGATAGGGAAAAATGGACCTATTAAATGGCCACCTAACAGTCCGGATTTGACCCCTATGAATTCATTTTTTGGGGATTTCTAAAAGACAGTGTCAATAATGATAATAATAACAGTACTCAAGTCATTAAAGACAGGATTCGACTTGAAATAAACAATCTGAATGTAAATAATGAAGCCATTTCCGGTGGAATTATAAATATAAGAACACGTTATCAATTATGCATTGACAATAATGCCGGACACATCGAACATCTTTTATGAGTTATCATTTATTTATATTTAAATTTCCTAAATAAATCTTTGTTAACTATTTTGTATAAATATTTGGTTTTTTTTCTTCCTTACTGTAAACCATTTTGATTATTTCATTAAAGAAATGTCACTTATCATACATAATAGTTGTCATTTTCATAGCTCACTTTAGTAATGTTAACTTTTCCAAATTTACAGTAACTAGTGTAACTAAGATATTCGACGTTTAATAACCTAAAAAACGGTATATGTTAGGGGTAACAGATGGTATATTTTTGAAATCAGAAACAAAGGATCATTCCAAAAATGTAATAATATGCAGGGTATCCCATTTAAAAAAAATACTATTTTTTTGTATCCCCTGAAATCTGCACGTTACTGTACTTTTGATAGCATTTTCGCAAAACTCAGTCATATCCACACAACTTTTATTTAAAACTTTTTTTTCTATAAGCAATAATAACGATGATAAGGGGTGGGTAATTTATAATGAATAACCCTGTACAGCAGACACAATTTTATTTGGTTATTTATTATTTCAAAGAGTTTTATAATAATAATAATAATAATTTCTGTAATTTTTTTAAAATAACTATGTACTAGAAAACAAGCCAATCTTTGTAAAAAAATACCAGCAAAAAGTAGAGATAAAAATCATTTTTCACCTAAATAATTATGTTGATTTTCCCATTTTCATTTTGAATATAACAAAAATACCGTTCTTGCGAATTGTGTTTATAATGCGGTTTGTTCCGCCTTTGATTTAAGCAATTAAGCACGCGCTCTCATAAGTTCTAAAAAACGGCGTAAGTAACAAAACCGACGTTGTAAAAATATTGAGGAGGGTTGCCATACAAGCATATCTGCAATTAACTTAGGATGCAGGGCTGCACTTGTTAGTGAAATTATACTATACTTTTTACTCCTGGTATAATTTTCTTGCAACGATACAAAGAAAAACTTGTTGGAAAAATTGAAAGGATATGGATTACATGGGGCTATACATATATGATTAAATAATTATTGGCAGAATATAGAGAGTGAAGTATGATGAATATGTATCAAGTATAAATTTTGGGATACAAGGAAATATTATTGGACCGCTTTTAGTCATTTTGTACATCAATGATATAGCAGAACTGCTGTTACCATTTGTTTGCAGACGATACGATTATTTATATAGCAGAGGAAAGTGGCACGATAATGGTGAATAAAGTGAATGCAATTTTGAAAGGAGTGAATGTTTAGAATAAAATAAAATTGAATGTATTTAATAACAAACGGTATGATTTTAGGAAAAACGAAATTTAGAGATGAAATAGAACAGGATGGATTAGAATTTAGAGCTTGTTGGGATGTAACTGATGTCGTCAAGGAAATTTAGGAGTAATAATATATGAATAACTTAAATTTAGTCAAACTCCTGAGGGAACTGGAGCCGGAGTACATAGCTGTAGAGCAAGGGTGAGGATATCCTCAAGCCTAGGTACTAATGCAACTATTTTTCAGGCCGAGGTTCATGCCATTGAACTATGAGTGCGAAGGCTGGAGTATATGCATCTTACAAGCAGATCAATTAAAATTTTTTCAGATAACCAAGCAGCTATAAAAGCTCTTGGCTCCTACCGCTGTAACTCCAAAATGGTATGGAACTGTCAGAAGGCTCTAAATCATTTGAGCAAAAACAACAAAGTGACTCTGGTCTGGATACCCAGCCACTCTGGTATGGAAGGTAACAAAATAGCCGACTCCTTGGTCAGAGAAGGAGCAGGATCGCGAATCATCGGACGAGAAACGATACTTGGCATATCTTCAAGTACTGCTAAGATGGTTATCTTAATCTGGGCTGAAAGGAAACTCTCTCTAGTATTGGTAAGAGTTACCAGGATTAGTTCATTCGAAGGCGTTTATAAAATACCATATGAAACTTTTTGAGTTAAACCTGAAAACTCTAACAGGCCGATATACCGGGCACTGCCGTCTAAACTATCATCTGCATAAACTCATGTATGTCTAAAGAGATACCTAATAAGATAGATATCCTAAAAAGCATTAGTTGGTATTTGTCTATTGAAAGCAGAAAATTGGTATTAAATACTATTATCTGCATATTGTATTACTGCCTTTGTATCTTCCAAACCAATGTGAGTTGGATCGTTTACAAAAGTTGAAAATTAGAACTGAGGATTATATTGAGGTATTGTGTTAGGACAGATGAATGTGAAAAATTATGTGAAATTCAACGTATTCATTGTTATACATAAAATTAGAATGTAGGTAGTACCTTCTTATTTTCAAAACAACGTCCAAACATTTACAGATTTTCGTAACCATAATACAACATACAGAATTAATTATACACTGCAACGAGTAAGTACATTTGCTGCGCAATGATTAAAGATGGAAATGTCTTGTTTATTTTAAAATGCAAATTTTTATATACAGATTGAGCCAAATCGCTAGCAACACTACTGGCGGTATGCGCAGTTTATAGTCGCCCGTCTGTTGCCAGCACAATGGGTGGATCGCACGGCAGCTTATTTAGCGATATCTGCTAGTCTATTGCTTCGTTTCCTGCTTCTCTCAGTGGTCTGGCAAGCACCTTGACTCTAATGCGTAACTGTTAACTTTCGGTCGGACTTCGTATTTAACCAGGCGGCCACTCGTAGTTTACCCTAACTTTTATCATGTTCCTAATGATACGGTATGTACTGTACATATATATATATTTTTTATGTATATGTATGGTAAAATACCTGTATTAATAGATGGCTATTTCTCTGTGGCGCAGCGAAGTATGATTTAGTTGAATGAATTTTGTCATTTAAATTTTAAAGATGAATTTTCATGTTTCCATTTCGCGGTGGGTTGTTCGATTGGAAGATTATGGTTATCAGTTGTTCATTTTCGAGTAGGTACATTAAACTATGTATTATTTTTGTCACCATATCTAGCACAAACATTTCTCCTAAACACAAAAATATTGACCTGAAGTAACCACACTTTAATTGCCATGGAATAGCGGACACTATTGCTGATTGCGGATGGTAAATGCAAGTATATCGACAATTGTTGTTACTGCAGAATCATACACACATACGCCATGTATCTAAATTCAAAGTAGTAAATTTTTATAATATAATTAATCAATTGAAAATAATTAAATATAGTAAGAGAATTCACACAAAAGAATTATTGTTTTATTTGACTTTGCTCGAACCCAGTCCGTCCCTGGATATTGCAAAATTGTAGCTGTTTTTGCCAGGTTTCATGTGCATCCAAATTATCATTAGTGTGTTTGTGTGTTTATTATTTTACATAACATGAAGCACCTCACTTAAAACGTAGGTATATAAATTTAATTACGTTTTTACTACTATCTGCTTATTTATTTAATTAGGAAAGATAATATTTTATTGTATATAAATTTTTATTAAGCTTTGTTGCAAAATGTTATTTTCCAATTTAGCACAAGGGACAACAACCGTCTTCTGCAATAATTATATTACGATTTTCAACTTTTTTTATTTCGGTCGCTTAAATTGTGAAACTGATTTGGAGGTGAAATCTACCCTATCACAGTATTATTTTCTGCACATCTTTTTGTCATATTATAGATGTGCACTAGTGTATCATAAAATACCGACTTTCTTTTTAAAATATCTATAAAAAAAACGCTATTAAGATCAGAAGTCAAAAAAGTGTGAATATTTTAAAACGAAATTTTCAGGTGTTAATTTTGAGTCATCTATGATACAGAGTGATTCATTGTTCTGGAGCAAATCTTCACTTGGTAATTCCACGTGTTTTAGGAAAAAAAATTTCAAATAGACCTGTGTTCGAAAATGAGTCCTAAAGTAGCTATAGCCCATCAAAGATGGATCCAAATGGTTATTCATTGAAAATCCGAAACGTCCAAAGTTATAAAATCGAAATTCTATTGTTATAAGGAACTAAATGAATTGCGTATTTTGCATTGTTTTTTACTATAAAACTGTAATATGTAGGGTGGCTTCTGGATGTTGGTAATAACAATATCTTAATATTTTCTTCGTTGTAAGAGTTTTTAAAGAAAGAATAAGCAAATAAAATTACACATTAAAAACTGACAGAAATCATATTCTTAGTAAATTTAAAGAAAAATCAACGTATTCAAGAAATTTAACTTCAAATCTAAAATACCGTGAAGTGGCAGAACTAAAGGCCCTGGCAGAACAGAATACAGTCAAACTGATCTGGTTACCAGGACATATGTAGTAGTGCACTAGGAAATGACAAAGCTGACGAACTTGCCAAATAAGGATCACCTACCGCATTCAATGGCGCGAAACCAGTATTTGCAATGTCAAAGTGCAGGAAGTGAGTATCAGACTGCGATCAGACTTCCAATGGGTTAAAAAAGAACATAATGGATACTGGAGAAACATACCAGGACAAAAACACGGCAAAGCACTCATGGCAATTATAACCGAGCCGTGCACAAAAAGAGCTCAGCAACTACTTGCGCTAAGTAGGAACCAGTTGAGAATTGTAACAGGATTACTCACAGGTTAGTGAAAGAAAACTTAAAAAAAAATGGGGCTGTATGTATGAAGGTGACCTGAGATGCTGGCTCTGTGGAGAGGCGCCGGAAACAGCTGAACACATACTTTGTCAATGCTAGGCGCTGGAACGCAAAAGACAAAACATTTTTGGGGAAACAAAATGGACCCATGAATACTTGCACACAGATCGGTCATACAACTGTATCGACTATCAGTAACATAGGTATCACCGGAAGGGTATACATAACCAGGGAAGGACACAATAAGCCGCCTTGACTGCAGTGGCACCGTGACTATATATCAGGCAGGCGGATCTGGAAACATTAAAAAAAAGTCCAGAATCATAAACTTTTAATTACATACATCAGTGGAATTTGTCCAGTAATTTATTTAATTCAAACCCGATAGATCATAACTTTATTTTTTTTATCATACATAAATGAAATATATGCTTGTATATTTAGGTTGCTGTTCCAATAAATTTACGAAAATATGTTGCGATTTCTACTCTTTTTTGCTCTATTGTAAATTTCCTAATGAAGAACAGACATAAGTTTACCTATTGCTTCAAGGTAAGCATACAGGGTGAATCGCAAGCAATGTGCCATAGCCGAATGGCAGATAGAATACTTCAAGGCATGTATAGATCTACAAGAAAAACTTTTTTTGACCACTTGTTAAGAAGAAACATGTATTTGGTCTGACAATTCAAAGAGCTATTCTCTGCAGCGGATCGAACGTATTCGAATGAAATTTACCACTAACCTTCCTCATCTGGGACTTGTCAGAATGGCCTACTTGATTTTGGAAACCAGGGCCGGACTCGATAAAAATCTGTCCTCGTTTTTAACAAAAAGGACATTTTTCTGTCGCAATTCTGGAAAATTATTAGCGGATTCGGAAAGTTCAGAAAAAATGCTATCAGAATTGTGAATTAATTTTGACGACACACCTAAACCGTTTCGGCAAATAAATCACAAAACAATTTAGCGCATCACAAGTAACACTTTGACCGGGCATTAATTATGGAACAGTTTAATGGAGTCTATTCAAATGCTTCAGATCCATATCCCTTCTGAAACATACCAAAAAACACAGCAAAAAGCATATCTAGTAAGAAAAAGACAATGTCATACTTGTGAAATTTTAAAAGGTATACAAAATGATAAAATCTGAATGGTCTATGGGTATAATCTACATTGAAAAGGCATGCACACAGAAACATGATAACCCTATTAATAAACAATCGATAATTTTTCACAAACAACATCATAATAAGAATAACGTCATAACATCATAACTTAAAATCATAATATTAGGTAAGGAATGCTTCAATTCAAACTAGATCAGGTTCTCAAAATGTCCTCCCCAACTTCGATGCATTTCCTGCACTACACCAATAAATGTCGTGTGGCCATCGCAATGGTTTGTCTGTGGTCTTTCATGTCGTCAGAGGCTGCCTTTACCCGCTGCCGTAGTTCCTCTCTAGTGTTGATTTCCGTGCTGTACATCGATTGTTTCATGTGGCTCTAAACATAGTAATCGAGAACAGATAGGTCAGGAGACCTAGCTGGCCAAGCTTGAGGACTTCCACGACCGATCCAGCGGTTAGGAAACTCATTGTTGAGATGCTCCCGGGCATGGAGTAAGAAACGAGGCGGAGCCCCATCATGCTGGAAATAAAAACCTCTCCTGTCGATAATTTGCGCCAATAATAAATTGGGCAAAATACTCTGGAGGAAATCCAAGTAGATTTCTCGAGTCAATCGGTCATCAAAAAAAATGCGGTCCCATCAATGTATCGTTCACCACTCCACATCACACATTAAGGAAGAACTTGTGCTGGGAGTTTTACTGGACAACGGCTTGAGGATTGTTGTGACCCCAAAGGTGTGAATTCCTAGAATTTCACACTCCGTCGCGAGTGAATTGGGTCTCATCTGTGAAAATCATTCTGGGCAAAGTTCTTGGATGATGCATTATCCAACGGCAAAATGTAAGACGTGCGACTTCATCACCTGTTTCTAGACGCTGGACCTTTTGGATGTGGTAAGGATGCAACCGTTCCACTTTTAATGCCCCCCATATACGGGTTTGCGGGAACACCTAGCGCGTGTGCTATTCTTCTAGTGCTTGTCGAAGGATTTTGCTCTGCAATCTCCACAATGTTTTCTACGGCCAGTCTAACTGCTCGTTCTACATTTCCGTGAGTTTCAGGAAATCTTCCATGTTTCCGAGAGAACTGGCAAACTATGGTGAAAGTGTGGCGCGACGGTACGAGGAAATGCTCGCTGATATTCCCTAACAGCAGCCCTTGCATTACTATCGCAAAACCCATACACATAAATGATATTAGAGAATTCAGCATTAGTAAACTGATTAGGCATCTTTGAAGCACGAAGAAATCGTGGATCAATTAGAACACCAAATAGACAAAATAATAATGTCAAGGTACTGACAAATACATAGATTACTATTATTTTCAATTTCAAAATAAAATTGTGTATGCATCTTTCTTATAGTATTGTTTTTGCTTCTTCCTATCGATTAGGTAGGAAGGTTTATTGCTGTATTTTTTGCTATGTCTCAGAAGGGATATGGATCTGAGCATTAGAATAGGCACTATCAAACTGTTTCATAATTATGCCCGGTCAAAGTTGTGATGCGCTAAATAGTTTTGTGAATTTTTTGCCGAAACGGTTTAGGTGTGCCGTCAAAATTGATTCACTATTCTGATAACATTTTTTCTGAAATTTCCGATTCTGCTAATAAATTTCCAGAAATGCGATAGAAAAATGTACTTTTTTATCAAGAATGAGGAAGGCAGATTTTTACCGAGTCCGACCCTGGATTTTTCAAAACCAAGCAGTCCCAGGTGAAGAATGTTACTGGTAAATTTCATTCAATACATACAATCCGTTGCAGAGAATAGCTCTTTGAATTGTCAGACCAAATACATAAAACACCCTTCTTAACCGGTGGTCAAAAAATGTTTTCCTTGTAGATCTAGACTTGCCTTTAGACTTGACAACTATACGTATAGTGACAGTGATTTTGCTGCCTGAAAAGTTGAAAAAATAATCTAGGAAAGAAACTGTTTTAAAATTTGATTTTCTTAAAGCGCTTAGAGTATGTTGTCCTTCTATTTATAAACCAAATACTGTTAAGTGTAGCCTCATAGTAGAAAAGTGCGTTTAAAGTTGATTTAATGCAACTAAATTAAATATTTTTTGTGTTAGAATTGACTTTTTTACATCAAAAAATGTGTTTACCTCTAACTAACAAAAACTTAAATTGATTATTTTTTACTGAACGTGTATTATAGCTGATAAATAGAGTCTGTAGACAGTGCAGTACTTAAAAGGGGTTTTATTCATAATATGACATTTTAATTGGAAAGTCAAAATGGCTAACCCCATAGTCTTTAAATGTTGCCCTACTAAACCATGTATATACTATGTCTGTAGCAACTGTTCAAATATTTTTCACAAAAAGTTGTGTACAACGCAATAAGAACATACAAATTAGTTGATGGTAATAAAATATTATGTTGCAAAAAACATGAATGACTCAACTCCAACAGATGATGAAAAGAGCATGTTAGAGCAGACTTTGAATGAGATGATTGAGGATACAGAAATGAAAAACAAACATATTCATAAGTTAAAAGCTGGTAAGGTGGCGATGATGATAGAAGCTATGTAGCTAGAGGAGGATCTTAATAAACTGATAAAAGATCAAGATATCATGATAGCAGAAATATCTAAACAAATTAGCGACCTCACAAAAACTATAAATTTATCTAAGAATAAACTTCAAAAATCAGTTGCTATCCAAACTACGGCACATATCTTGAAATCAACTGGAGTTCAAGTAGGATCTAGTTCCTCAGAAAAGGATGTTTCGACATCTACTGATAATGTAGAAAAACATGATATTCTTATACAAAATGATTCTATTGACACGGCACTAATCATAGGTCCAACATCTGATAAAAACAGTAATCAGATATTAATTCAAAAGAAAAATAAAGTCATCATCCTATGCGATGAACTAGGGAAGGGTATTAGACCTAATCTGCAAAATGTCATCAGGAATTAGGAATTTTACTGAAAAAAATATATCTTTATATGTAGATAAAGTCGCTAAAACTAATTGGTCATTCATCTATGATGTAGATGATATTAATGAATCTTTTTGCAAATTTGTAAATGAATTGACATACTGTCTCGATACTTGCTGTCCATTAGTTGAAAGGAAAAATTGCAATATCTCAAAGAAAAATACGTGGTTTAATGACGAGTTCCTTCAACAGAGAAATAATTTAAAAAATGCTTTCGTGGCTAGTAAATTCAACAAATTGTGCAAACGCTGGGACATTATATTTAAATAAAAAGAAAGAGTAGAAAAAGAACATTAAAATGGCTAAAAAGTAAGTTTTATAAAAATAAAATTAATAATTCTGGGAATAAGAGCAAAGAAACTTGGAAAATAATAAATACAAAACTTGGTCGTACAAATAAAACACAAAATCCAATAGAACTGGCAATTGACAACAATATGATAACCGATTCTGTTGAAATAGCTAATAATTTTGCAAATTATTTTAACACGATATCCAAAATTAAACTATTTGAACATTTTGGAGAAAATTTGTCGTTACCATGCACCACTATGGATAACCAGCCACAAACTTTATTTGTGTGCTATATGGACGAATACACTATTAAAAGTGAGATTACAAATCTAAAAAATAAAATTCAACTGGACTTGACGAAATTACTATCAAATTATTAAAGCGCACTAGTGACACTATAAGTAAACCTTTTGAATATCTAATTAATACAGCTTTAGAATCTGGTGTTTTTCCTGACCCTAAAAATAGCCTGTATCATACCATTGTACAAAAAAGATGATCCTCATAATATAGCCAATTATCGGCAAATCTCACTTTTGAGTGTAATTTCAAAACTAACAGAGAGGCTGGTTCACAACATGATGAATGTACATTATATCACTAATGTTTGACCTCTCTCGCGCGTTTGATACTGTTAATGTTGAGTTTTTAGTAAGCAAATTATACAATACTGGAATACGGGGAACTTTATTGAAGTGGCTAGAGTCCTATATGTCCAACAAAAAATTGCTGGTAAAATATAATAATGATATGTCAGATATGAGGGATGTGCACATAGGAATTCCTCAGGGTTCTGTGTTGGGACCATTGCTGTTTGCATTATATGTGAATGACTTACCAAAGCACATCACAAAAGGTAGAGTTACAATGTTCGCAGATGACACTACCATTACAGTGTCAGCACAGACCCCTGAGGAGTTAGCTGAAAATATAACTCATGTCTGCAATGAGCTTGATACCTGGTGTCAGCGTAATCAACTTATATTGAATGATAAAAAAACCGTCTCCATAAATTTTCATAATAGAAGAGGACTTACTCCAAATTTTCTAGTGGCTAACAATATTAATGTGGTGTCAGATACAAAATTCTTAGGAACTTGGCTCGATGCTAAACTCTCTTGGGACAATCACATAGATTTTGTTTGTAACAACTTAAGTTCTGCGTTTTTCGCTATTTTTCAAATGAAAACTTTACTTGATACGAATGGTTTGTTAAATATTTACTATGCTTTAGTCTACAGCTATTTGTCTATGAATATAGTCACATGGGGAGCAGGCGGAAATATAAACAGGGTATTAATTTCACAAAAAAAGAATAATCAGATTCATTTTTAATTTAAAACCATTAGATAGCTGCAGAGGTGTTTTTAAGAAAAATAAAATATTAACTGTAATATGTATTTTTATTCTAAAATGTGTGTGTTATACATATAAAAATTTTACAAATTTTAATAAACTGGGAGATACACACATTTACAATACTCGAAATAATAACAAATTGACAATACCGCCTCACTCTACCACTTTGTATAAACATTCGCCTAATTACAATGCCATCAATCTGTTTAATAAACTTCCTGATCATTTAAAAACTATAACAGGCTTTAACAAATTTAAGACAGCTACAAAAAATTACTTAATAGAAATGTCTTTTTATAGTGTTTTAGAGTTTTTGGCAAAATAATTAAATAATTAATTTTCATACATGTTACTGTTTTGTTGTCTACTTTTCTTTTACTGTTTGTTTCTTTTTACTGTTCGTTTTATACACTGTACATAATTTATTTGACTTACCATATATACATGTTATGTATCACACAATGGTTAATAAAGGTATTATTCTTATTATTATTATTATGGCGCATTGCTCGCGAATAACCCTGTATATCGGCTTTATGATGTGAAGGGCAGGGGTTCAAAACCATGCAATGTTTTTTCAGTTCGTTCGTGTTTTGTGTTTTTCTCCAATATATAGCATAGACCGTGACCCTCAGTTGAAGGGAAAACTCAGTACGTTATTCAGAACGTCGAAATACACGGATAAAGCACTTTCCAGATTTGTCGAAATTAACTCAATGAGAATTTTAATATGCGTAGTAACTGGACTATAAAGAACTGGGACTATTGAGTGTTAAGAAAAAAACATGATCGTATTTCTCATAAATTGATCATATCTGGCGACAATCCAAATGCATTTACTGTTCGTTCATGAATTACATTTAAATCTGAAAAGGTACAATGTATTTCAGTTCAATATTTGTTCCTGAGAGTCTGCAAACTCAAAACTGTATTTAATCTTTAGGTCTATCGACCTACAAAATGATCTGCACTACGGTACTTAATACACATCGTTTGTTTAGTATTACCTATTATTGTTTGGTAATTAATATCTAATACCAATATCTAATTCTAGAAACAGGAATACTACATATAATTAATGGATACATGTACATACTAAAAGTGAACAAATTTATACAGAGTAGTCAAATAAAAGCTTTTAATAGATTCTGTGAGAATTCTTCGGGGACTAATGTTTCTACATATTTTTGAATTAGATATTTTGTATTCAATAAGCACATGAAGTCCAAAAATTCCCAAGCCGACTTAAAAGACGGGCAGTACTTGGAAAAAATTACGGTTTTTTATAAAAATATCTCTGTATCTCATAAAATAAATAATCGTCAGATATTCATTATTTTTTGTTTATCGTTTCAAACTGCGTCAAAGAATAAGTTATTCTTATAATTTTTGCAAAAAAATAAAAATAATGACTGGAATAGTTTGACTGCGTGGTTCTTGGACTTGGTATTTTGCAATAGAGGGGCGTTCAGCTTGTAGTTTTTCTAAGCTATCTGAAAACATGTATTTTTTCGTTTCTGTCAGGCGAGTCAGTGCGTGCCATAGAACATATCTTATCTTTCTAAAAACGTTTTCCTTCGTGATAGTTAATGTTCCTATAATATTAATAAATAAAGCTGCAAATCGTTTCTGTGGATCATGGTCGTAGAGTACAGATGTACTTACTGTCGCGGGCATTCACCTTGACCACGAAACACTTTCACCAGTCCAGTCTATTATTAGCTTTCGAGTTGTGTACACGTTAAATCACTTGGGCGTATTGCATATTGTTTTTGTGTTTTTATTTTATTTGTTGTACTGTATTGTTGATATTAATTTAATAATGAAGTATGGCAGACGTACGCAGGGGTAGAAAACGGCCATTTGCTAACAAAGTGAATAAATTCATAGGTAAATTCCCGGATTTATTCTATGATGGTGCTAAAATAATTTGTAACGTGTGCGAGAAAGATTTGATGTGCTGGGATACGCGTAATTGTGGACTTCACGTAAATAGTGTACACCATAAAAATAAAAAAATGGCTTGCCTTCGACAACAGAGTTTATGTTTGATTTACTATTAATGCTGATTGCCTGTGATGTTCTGCTGCACATACTCGATAAACAACCATTTCGAGAGTTCTGGAATAAATGCAATGCCCAGGTGAAGTTACCAAGTCGCACAATATTATGTAACTATCTACCAACTGTACACGTAGACATGGTAAATAAGATGAAATGTGAATTAAAAAAATACACGGCTGTGGTTATCTGTTGATGCGACAACAGATTGTAAAAAAAATCTATTTTAAATGTTATAGTACGAGTACTGAACCCTCTTAAACCGATAGTTCCACTGTTACTAGCTTGCAAAAGACTAAGTCAGTGTACTAGCGAAACAATTACCAGAGTGGTGCTGGAGACGTTAGAAAAATTTGAACTGTCAAAAAGGCAAGTGTTGATGTTTGTGACTGATGGCGCCGTGACAATGAGTTCGGTAGGTGTTATAGTTAAAGAAATGACAGTTGCTTATTTTTTTGACTAGAAAGACTATTCTTCACAAGCAAAATTAAAAAAAAATTGAGCCACGTGTTTAACTGTCGCAAGTAGTTAAGGTAATTGTAGAAATATTTTAAAAGTTGAGACTGACGATACGGAGGAGTTAAAGAAAACTGATTTTTTTGCAAGTTAAGGTAATAAAATCTGGAATAAAAAGACTTTTACAGTCACGGAAAAACCCTCTGGGATTCCAAATAGTAGAAAAGAAAATATTTTAAAAAATTTAGTAGAGATTATACCACCAAACCGTCATCACTTTTGGCAAGAATTACCTACTTCCGACGAGCAATTAATAACAGAAGTTAATTCCGGTCAACATTACCCTTGCGTGCTATAATTTTCGTTAATTTTTTTTTAACTTGATATTTTTTATATAAAGTTTTTTTATAAATAAAGAAATGTGTTTTTTTTATTTTTATATTAAGATGTAATAATATTAAAATATATAGAATGTTAGTCCATGCTATAAATTATATAATTAAAAACCACGCTTAAGCCAAATTTTTATTATACGGGGTTTTATCTAATTAATTTTAGTATAATGCTACGAGTATAGGTGTTTGTGTGGATAGCAAATACGTAACAATTTGGTGTCGGAAATGGATTGGAAGAGAAATTTCTGGATAATTCGAAACGGTTCAACAGTGTACTTCTCAGAAATTAGTGGTAACACGGAGAATTAAGCTACTGGACAGTGTTTGGAGGACTATTTCTGGACTGAATAATGACTTTAAAGTGGATTTTCGAGAAGTTTCTAGAACATTCGATTTAGAAATAGCTCCAAATACACGAGTGCCGCTAGTAATAACGTGTTGTAGACTGAGAAAAAGGACTACTACTGCAATTTCAGGAAAATTCTAGAACGTTCTATTTGGAAACTATAGGAGAAACGTGAATTGTGTCGAAGGGAACGTATTGTAGACTTAAAAACAAGACTATAAGTGACTTTTAGTGACAATTCTAGAACATTCGATTTGGAAACCACAGAAGATACGTAAACTGTATTAACGGAAATGTGTTATAGACTCAAAACAAGTGATATTTCGTGAAAATTCTCGAACATTCCATTGCACAATTAGTAGAGAAAAGTGAATTTGGTCAACACAAAAGAAGTATAGACTCTAAATAAGACATTTTAGTGCTGTTTCGAGATTTTTCTGGAACATTCCATTATTAAAATAGACGTGATATCAACATTTTACGGACTTTATAATGTAATAAACTTTATTCTAAAATTGATTTACGTGTCGTGAGTTAATGCCAACAACAAGAAATATGGCGGAGAAGGAAAACAGGACATGCTTGAAGCATTGTTACAACGGATGAACGAACAGAGAAAAATTATGGAAGATCAAGAAAGAAAGGGACAGGAAGAGAAAGATGAACAAAGGAAGACTATGGAAGATCAAGAGAGAAGACGACAGGAAGACAAAGAAGAACAAGAGAGAAGACGAAAGGAAGAAAATGAAGAACAATAAAGAAGGTGACAGGAAGAAAAAGAAGAAAAAGACAGAATACGACAAGAAGAGAAAGACGAACAGAAAAAAATTATGGAAGCTCAAGAGCGAAAACGACAAGAAGAAAGAGAAGAACAAGAGAGAAAAGCCAAGAAGAAAAAGAAGACTTAAGAAAAGTGATGGAGGGCCTGGAAATAAGACGATTGGAGGAAAACGAAGATATAAAAAGAAGCCTAGAGGAACAGCAGGCAGCCATTTTCTCTCTCACTGAAAAATTTAAAGTCGATGTTATAGAAAAAGTCGGTGAAGTGGAAGAACAAGTCAGTGAAGTTAAAGAAAAAGTCGGTCAAGTTGAGGGAAAAGTTAGTGTTGTTGAAGGAGAAGTAGCCCGGCTCAATTAAGGGAGAGAAGTGGCCAATTGGTACTGTCGTCTGGTACTAGGTTACAACCACCTTCCTTCGACGGTCAAAGTTCATGGTCAACATATAAGAGACAATTTGAGGCAGCTGCACGTTCAAATAACTGGAACGATGAGGAAAAAGCAACAGCATTGGTATTAGCACTAAGGGGCCAAGCATTAGACCTGCTCCAAACAATTCCTGCCGCACAGCAACAAAACTTTAGCATTTTGGAGGCAGCGTTAGAACTAAGATATGGCGACCAACATCTCGTCCAAGTATATCAGGCTCAGCTCAAATCACGCAGACAACGAGGTGGAGAAAGCCTCCAGGAGTTCGAAGCTGCTGTAGAGAGATTATCCCATCTAGCCTATCCTGATGCACCAATGGAGTTTCAGCAACAGTTGGCAGTTGGAGCGTTTATTGATGGAGTAAGGGACCAAAGGGTTAGATGAATCCTTAAATTTGCCAGGCACAAGCGAAGTAGTGAAGCTCTAGTATATGCACGTGAGATTGACGCTGCCTATGAGGACACCACACAATCAGACCAGAGAGTGCGAGCCATGGCTGTGGAAGAGACCCCGACAGATAAAACCATGCAAGTCGTATTAACCGAGTTACAAAAGTTGATCGCACAACTATTGACAAAGATAAATTCCCAAACGAGACGAGAGCAACAAAATAGCGGTAGCCCGAATGTAGATATCCGCTGTTATAAGTGTAACAAATTGGGCCATATTAAGAGGAACTGTCATGAGCTCAACATTCAAGATGTAATGTCCGAAGTATAAAAGATCATACAACTACTGATAAACTTGAATCTCCAGCCGAGACAAAACCAACAGCAAAGTAGTTGAGGAGGCATGCGCTGTTATAAGTGCGGCAGAGTGGGCCATATTCAGAGTAACTGTCGTCAGCGCAGCCCTAAGAGGGTAAATGTCGCAGTAATGAAGAAGCCGCAGGAAAACTGGTGAGCTGGTATTTCGGGGAATGTGGCCTTTCCAACAGACCGTGTCAGAAAGACTACAAGCGTTGCCACCGTGAGGAAGAATAGTGAAATGTACAAATAATGATTACCGTTAAGATTGATGTTACGGATTATTGGACAAAAAAGTCGTTAAAGGAAGCACAGTAAACGATAAGCAAATTAGTCCTATTCTGAAATGGAAAGAAAGAGGAACCCAACCCGATTGGAAAGACATTTCAAATAAATCAGTGGGGCTGAAAGCTTTATAGGCACAATGGGACTCCCTTAGGATGAACTGCTGAAGAGAGCGTGGGAAAGTCGAGATGTGAGGAAAGTTACTTTGAAATTAGTAATCCCCAGGTGTCACGTAGCAAATGTACTTCAGTAAGTGCATAATGGAACATCTGGTGGACATTTTGGCAGCAACAAAACCCTGACAAAATTAAGGGAACGTTTCTACTGTGTAAACAGTTGGCCTTGGTGCCGCCAATGTGAAGTTTGCGCGGCTAGAATGGGGTCACAAATAAGAAATAAGCAATATAACGCCAGGGCTCCTTTTGAGCGAATTGCAATAACAAGTGACCGTATGATGGCTCGTTATGATCTTAAGGTTAATCAGGAGGGTACCAGGTGGGAGAGTTGGTTTGCTATATAACCCAGAACGAAAGAAGGACAGGTCCCCGAAGCTTCATGCACCCTGCGAAGAGCCATACACTGTCGTCACCAGACTAAACGACGTTGTATACCGAATTCAGCAAAGTCTAAAATCAAAGATGAAGGTGGTGCACATAGAGAGACTAGCGAAGTATGCAGGGAACAATGAACTGCCTGATCAGGACGTTCAGGCTTAACGAGGGGGCAGTGTTACGCCACTGGACTGTGTAGACTGGTTAGATGAGAACGGCCGGGAATATTCTGGAATGTTCTAGACCGTGTGAATGGATGTATAAATAAGACGCACAGTGTGCCGAGACTCAGTCTTAAGTTGAACGTGAACGAGTAAAGAAGAAATAAGAAAGAGACTTATAAGTGTCAAGTGTGATTATAGTTAAGACAGTAATTAATCTATTGTTAATTGTTAATTAGTAAATAAA
Organism: Rhamnusium bicolor; assembly: GCA_029963845.1. NCBI lineage: Eukaryota > Metazoa > Arthropoda > Insecta > Coleoptera > Cerambycidae > Rhamnusium > Rhamnusium bicolor. The sequence continues at coordinate 35,326 of JANEYF010004724.1, forward strand.
GTAGTGAGTAAGTGTTACCTGGACTTTCAATCAACGAATCTACGAGTATAGGTGTTTGTGTGGATAGCAAACACGTAACAATAATACGTAAATATCAGTTTCCATTATTTTTTTATTGGTAATTAATAAATATCGGATTTCAAAACGAACTGAAGGCATTAAGAATTTTCCATAAAAAAATGCCCTGATCAAATTTTTTGCATATTGTTTCAAGAACATTGAAGATAAATGAATCAACAATTCAACTAATAATTTTTAAGTTATAATCCTTTTTGAGGAGCGTGTGTTGGAATCATTTGTAATTTCTCATAAAAATTTCAAAGAAATAATTTATTGCACTATTTTATAAACCTAACAAATGACAGAAATTCCAAATCCATCAGTAGTTTTCAAGTAACAGACGTTTTAATCAATAGTATATGTCAGCCAATTGTAAACATGGTCGCTGAAAACGGCAAGAGATATGATTGAACTATAGTTTACGCAATGTTTCTGCGAAAAAAATATCAAGTGGATCAAAGAACTCCTCATCCCCAGATAATTTCTATATATTTTGTTATTTGCCTAATCTAACAAGAAACGTCGAAGTTTGTGCATTAAGTTGATAAAATAAACATATGTAAGTGCTCTCGTGGTCATCAGTTACACTATGTCAATTAATATCACGATGTCGGAAAAAAATTTACATTCTTTACACTGAAGTGAAGAAAATAAAAAAACAGATATAAATAAATACATTATCTTTATGTGTTCATTTTAATTTATGTTGTTTTCATTTATTTTAAGTTTCATTTGGAGTAAAATATCAAAAAATAAAATATTATCCCTCGTTTCACTGAGTTGCTTAAAAAAATAAATAGCCATCATATTGTAGGATAGAAATGAAAAATGGGCAGAATTCTTTTGTCTTATTTGAAACTAAATTACTCGTATTTTCCTTCCCTTGCAAGTTCTTTAAATTTTCTGACTCCTTTGTGTTATGTGGGTTTAATGGATGCTCTTTAGCCTCTACAGCAAATAACACGTTTCTTCAGAGTCGATGTTTATGCGTAGAAAAATAATGTGCTACAAATACTGGTTTATTATAATGTATTATTAATGTAGCGCTGATGCTACTAAATAAAACTTGAAATCAGAAGAAGTTCTTTTATTAACGAAAACAAAACAAGTATGAAAATTACAGTTGAGTGAATATATGTTATGTACAGGGTTATTCATTATAAATTACCCACCCCTTATCATCGTTATTATTGCCTATAGAAAAATAAGTTTTAAATAAAAGCTGTGTGGGTATGACTGAATTTTGTTAAAATGTCATCAAAAGTACAGTAGCGTACAAATTTCAGGGGGATACAAAAAAATAATATGTTTACAAATGGGATATATTATAAAATTTTTGGAATGATCCTTTGTTCCTGATTTCAAAAATATACCATATGTTACCCCTACCATATACCGTTTTTGAGTTATTAAACGTCGATTATCTTAGTTAAATTAGTTATTGTAAATATGGAAAAGTTAACATTATTAAAGTGAGCTATAAAAATGACAACTATTATGTTTGATAAGTGACATTTCTTTAATGAAATGGTCAAAATACTTTACAGTGAGGAAGAAAAAACCAAATATTTATACAAAATAGATAACAAAGATTTATTTAGGAAATTTAAATATAAATAAACGATAACTCATAAAAGATGCTCGATGTGTCCACCATTATTGTCAATGCATAATTGATAATGTCTTCTTATATTTATAATTGCACCGGAAATCGCTTCATTATTTACATTCAGATTGTTTATTTCAAGTTGACAATGTCTTTTAGAAATCTCCAAAAAAAATTAATCCATAGGGGTCAAATCCAGACTGTTAGGTGGCCATTTAATAGGTCCATTATTTCCTATCTATATTGGGAATACATTATTTAAATGATCTCGAGCAGGTAGGACACTATGCGGAGTTGCCCCATCCTGCATCCAAATCATATCATCAAGTTCAGCTTCCGGAAAATTCTGCAAAAGAATATTTTCTGCTTCTGAGATAACTATTTTCAGATAGGTAACTCCAGTTAAAGTATAATCATAAAATATAGGCCCAACAACTTTATTTCCGAAAAGTCCACACCAAACGCTAACAATTTTTCTTCCTGATTTTTTTATTTGTTTTACCAATCTTTTTCTGTTGTGCTTGTTTTCCCACGACCTTCAATTTTTCCTATTAAAAACTCCTGCCGTAGAAAAGGAAGATTCATCAGTCCATAATATTTTAATAAAAAAATCGGGATCTTCATCCAACTTTTTGATCCATCTGGCGACAAAAGTCCAGCCTAAAATTTTATATAGTCTGTAGCTGTTATTTTTTAACGTACGTTGGATTTTGGAATAACTTTTAGCTAATTGATCGACTGCATTATTTATATTATATTCAGAATTTTCTAAAAAATAATACAATGTTTCAAAAAAAGTCTATTCGCAAATAAATATGGATTGGCTTACCTTCGAAATGAAACAGTATATCTAGTTGTTCTTCCTGGTTTGCTTGAACTACACGTTTTTTTCTACTAAAACTGGAGGTATTATTCACCTGTCGGTAAATATTTTTGTTATCTATTTTGTACAAATATTTGTTTTTTTTTTCTTCTTCACTGTAAACCATTTTGATTATTTTATTAAAGAAATGTCACTTATCAAACATAATAGTTGTCATTTTCATAGTTCACTTTAATAATGTTAACTTTTCCATATTTACAGTAACTAGTTTTACTAAGATATTCGACGTTTAATAACTCAAAAACGGTATATGGTAGAGGTAACATATGGTATATTTTTGAAATCAGGAACAAAGGATCATTTCCAAAATTTAGTAATATACAGGATATCCCATTTAAAAAAAAATATATCATATTTTTTGTATCCCCTGAAATCTGCACGCTACTGTACTTTTGATAGCATTTCAACAAAATTCAGTCATAACCACACAACTTTTATTTAAAACTTTTTTCTATAGGCAATAATAACGATGATAAGGGGTGGATAATTTATAATGAATAACCCTACATCTTTCGAGAGGTGTAAAAAGACTGTTCTATGTGTTTGTCTGGTGAGGGTATTTACGTAAAACAGTTGAACGAGATGAACGGAAAGTCCTTACTTTACTGCGGTCATTGATACCTGGTTAAATTGCGGGTTATTCTAAGTTGAATTAAAAGTGTCACTAGTAGAGAACCCCGATTGTAAACTTAAATAATTATTTATTATTGTGTTTCCTGGAAGGTATGTAAGATTGCGGTTTCTATAAGTAGAACTGAAAGTGTGATATATCGGGAAACTCCGACCGGAGGCTTAAATAAGTGTTTATTGTCGTGTTTCTAGAAGGATTGTTTGTTGTGAAATTCAGAATATAAAAATAAGTAGTTTTATTATCGCCTTTCGTCCGCTATTAGTGCAATGGACCACATTAGTTGTCACGTCATATAATTAATAATAGTTATGCAACCTATGTGAAAGAGTCATGACTGAGTCACTGGTTTTATATGCCTATATGTAACACTGGAACTTGACCCTTATATTCATGGATATAAAGGCGATATTTTTGACGGTTATAAACTGCACAGATTTTTCTCCCTTGAGAAAAAATATTTAAGAACTTTTACTTACCATCCACCATGCACAAAATATGTTAGAAGATACAAATATAGCGCATTACAGTAACTTTATTTTTATTATTATTAACAAAACTTCTATAGTGCACCGTATTGTATACATTCTAACATATTTTGTGCATGGTAGATAGTAAGTAAAAGTTCTTAAATACTTCTCTCAAGGGAGAAAAAAATTCTGTGCTGTTTCTGTCAACAATGTCGCCTTTAAATTCATGAGCATAAAGGTCAAGTTCCAGGTTACATATTATGGGCAACCAGTGTGCCCTGACTATTTTACGTAGGTTGCACAATTATGTGACATCACATTAATATGATCCATTGTCTGAACTTGTTGAAATTATTACACTTATTAATCAAAAGCACGTATCGATGTTTTTATTCTTACGAACTTAGAAAGTAGGCCACACAGTGGAGCCAAATCCTCTGATTATAGTTTTCAATAAAATGGAAACACAAAATTGAAAATGTAATTTTTGTATACATCTTTAAGTAGAATTGATATATCTATTTTCATTTTCAATAGTAGTCCTACACCACAAAATTATTTTTAACTATTAAAAACTATATATTTTTTTTAGTGAAACTGCCAAAAAAATATGTAGTTTGCTATTTTCTCAAATAAAATATTTATTTTAACTGAATTTATTATATGATCACACATTTTAGCACCATATATTATCAGCTAAAAGGTATGATGAAATAATAGCAATATACAGCATGTCAGAAATTATTGTCTATATTTGGTCCTATTTTTAAAAAAAGTATGTCTTTTAAGAAATAAAAATTGTTACTAATAATTAACAATTCCTCGATCGATAAAGTACATAATTAATTACTTACAACAACAGAGTACAGCAAACTCGTAGATTTGATTTAGTAAAGCAGTTATAATAATATGTTACTATCTTTTTTATTTTTCGCTAGAGTTCTTTTAAATTTTAGCCTTATCGAAAATTTACAAATATTCCAATGCATTTGCAGCAATATTAAGCAGTACTTGCATTACTTTTTACAAAATAACTTTTTGATTGAGTTAATACTACAAACAAAAATTGCTGCATAAACAAAATAAAAGGGGAAATTTTGTGTAAATTAGTTCTTGGGATTAGTAAATAAAAACTAACAGTGTGCCTAGTTGCGATTGAAGGAATATTAATAAATATAGTTTAAATAAACTAAAAAACACGCTTTTAAAGCACATCAAACTAAAAAAATGAAAAATAATTATTAATATAAACTGAAAACAATAATGAACGAAAAATACTAGTATTATTGTGAAAAAAGCGTGGGTTGCTCGATATACGAAAAATATGGCACAAAGCGCCCCACGCTTTTTTCACAATACTAGTATTTTTCGTTCATTATTGTTTTCAGTTTATATTAATAATTATTTTTCACTTTTTAGTTTGATGTGCTTTAAAGCGTGTTTTTAGTTTTTTTAAACTATATCTATTTTTCACTTTTTAGTTTGATGTGCTTTTAAACTATATTTATATTGCTTATTGATGCTGATATTATAACATATTACGATCTAACACTTCTGAAAAAAAATATTTTTTTCAGCCATGGGATTTGAACTCACGCCCGAGGAGTCCGTCATTTCGCGTCGACTAAGACTTGTGCCTTAGCCCGCTCGGCCAACGACCGAACTGAGAATCACGGAATGTACTTACAGTATTAAGCCTGTTGCCCTCACGCAGAGGATACGTGAGGAAAGGAAATTATTTAATTCTGACGATCCTGATCAGGATAATGATATAAACTTATCAAATTATTGTATTGTTACCGGTTCTTCGTAAGTGTACAAAGTTTCAATTAAATCTGTCCGTTTAAAGTGGGTCAAAATCGAGTCCAAAGAGTCGGTTACAAACAAACATACAGGTGAAGCTAATAAAAGCGTATTAATAAATATAGTTTAAAAAAACTAAAAAACACGCTTTTAAAGCACATCAAACTAAAAAAGTGAAAAATAATTATTAATATAAACTGAAAACAATAATGAACGAAAAATACTAGTATTATTGTGAAAAAAAGCGTGGGTTGCTCGATATACGAAAAAATATGGCACAAAGCGCCCCACGCTTTTTTCACAATAATACTAGTATTTTTCGTTCATTATTGTTTTCAGTTTACATTAATAATTATTTTTCACTTTTTAGTTTGATGTGCTTTAAAAGCGTGTTTTTTAGTTTTTTTTAAACTATATTTATTTTTCACTTTTTAGTTTGATGTGCTATGAAAGCGTGTTTTGTAGTTTTTTTAAACTATATTTATATTGCTTATTGATGCTGATATTATAACATATTACGATCCAACAGATATTTCTGAAAAAAAAAATATTTTTTTATTTCAGCCATAGGATTTGAACTCACGCCCGAGGAGTCCGTCGTTTCGCGTCGACTAAGACTTACTCGCTCGGCCAACGACCGAACTGAGAATCACGGAATATACTTACAATATTAAGCCTCTTGCTCTCACGCAGAGGATACGTGAGGAAAGGACTGGCGATCCTGATCAGGATAATGATATAAACTTATCAAATTATTGTATTGTTACCGGTTCTTCGTAAGTGTACAAAGTTTCAATTAAATCTGTCCGTTTAAAGTGGGTCAAAATCGAGTCCAAAGAGTCGGTTACAAACAAACAAACAAACAAACATACAAGTGAAGCTAATAATAAAAGCGTGTTAAAAGCGTGTTAAAAATAAGTTGTCTTAAAACTATGAATAATATTATATAAGATTATAAGGGGATGCATTTCCTTTCTATATTTTAGACTTAAGATATTACGCCTAGTTAATTGTTTTTGATGTGGCATTCTAACAACTAGTAAATGCCATAAATCCTGAGGGAAACATTCTTTCAAAATTTGCGTTGAATACTTTCTACTATATATTTTATACCCAGGATTCCAAATCATAACAGCATATTCTAATTTAGATAGAACAAAAAAATGAAACAGTAAAACAAAACGTTAATGTCATTAAACCATCGTAAATGACCACAAGGTTCGACAGTAGAAATGAAGAAAATAACTGTCTGTTTTTTTTTAAGTCAGATTTCATCTGGTATTGACAAGTGGCAGTTTTTTGTACAATCCTTTTAAAGACACGTACGTAACATCAAAAAAGACCACATATACAAATGCTACTTGAAAGGATGATCAGCATTTTGCTCTTACTATGTTTTCGGGACATTATGTTCTTTTAAAAATAAGTAATAATAATTTTTTTTAATAAAAATTTGTGACGTGTAAACCGTAAAAGAACAAAGAAAGATGAAAATTATATATTTGCGTAATTTTCTCTTTAATACACTTACACAGTAAAGTTATACTGTGACTCATATAGATCTCTATAATTCCACATTTTTAACGCAAAACTAGAATTAAAGTATAAACTAACACAGTACTATGCATTTTTATTAAGGCTCATATGGCTCGAAGTATTTGAGATTAATTTCAAAGAGTAAAAGGAATAAATATGCATTTCCATTATATTATTCGGATCTCAATTTATATGTTCAGTAATAAATGCCTCAGTGTAAGCATCGGCAATAATATGAATAATACAAAATACAATCCACGCACGAAACCGTTAGCTAGCTGCGTATCCATGTAAATCGAGAGGCAGAAATAAAGTAATAAAATGACAAAAACTCTCAATATAAATGCCAATAGATGCCTATTTCAGACTTCCACCAAAAGCTCGGGACTTGGGAGGTGATAAAATAAACATTACGAACAATTTAAATACTGTTCAATAGCTAATCCATAAATTACATGAGAGAAAGAGTTACTAAATACGCGAGTTTTCAGATTATATGATAATTTATTGGATTCATTAAATTTAATGGAATTTTCCATTCGCCAGAGAATCCGTCCATTCAAAATATTCAGCTAACCCTAACTTTAATTTAATCCAGTTCTCTTTTTAAATTTAAAATAATTTAAGATCAATGGACTTAGTGAAAGAACTTTCCGTACTAAAACCCAAATTTTGCAAATAGTTCAGCGCTCCCTTCAGTTCTTCAGCAAGTTCCTTTCAAGGTTAATAAAAAATATATATTGCGCACTATTGATTCTTCTTATTTCCAAAATTGGTTTTTTTACTGACCATTGATGATACTTCGTGTATTTAATAAACGTGATTTCATACAATTTAAAGAATTTTAAAACCGAGATGGCCAACTTAACGCTGATAAGGCATTTATTTATTTCTAATAGTTTCTTACATGTAAATATTAGTGCCTCGAAATACTGCTCTTAAAACTCAAAATACTGTTTTCCATTGTTGCCAGCAAGATTTATATATAACTATTACCTTGTTTTTTAAATCTTCCAATACCAAACGGTTGTTCCAAATTATTAAATATAATCTCAGTTTATTTAATTACTAAATAATTCAAAAAATATTTATTGACTATACCGGGGGGCCAATTTTTAAAAGGAACACCCTGTATATTTTAACATATTCTGATTATGCATGAAATTTTAAATAATATATCAAAATTTTTGACATTACCCTCAAATATGACGGACTTATTTCAATTTTCCATAAAATTCAAAATTAATAATTGAAACTCTTTGTATAACGAAAATTGTCCAAGTAGGCATTGGATATCATAATATGGTTCATTTTTGATAGTTGGGTGCAATATGAAGCGAATATTTCTTATTATAATGAAATTATATGAAAAAATTCAAAATAATTTTTTCCTAACTCTTAGGCCACAACTACTAATTTTGTTCAAATAGTAACCCCCATTTTTTCCTTCCCTATAGAAATCGTCATAATTCAAGCTTCAAATTGATGTAAGTATTGCGGATTTCATTATAAATGAATTGTGGCAAATTTAAAACTTTTGGTCTCGTCTAAAAGATATTAGATTAATATCTTTCAGACGAGACCATTGCATTAAAATAATTTGCATCTTTGAGGGTAAAAAATTTTGAAAATTTCATGCATAATCAGAATATGTTAAAATATACAGGGTGTTCCATTTAAAAATTCAAAATTGATTACACTGTGGTATTGATAATATATATTCGTCAAAAAAATGCCCATTACTTCTCACACGTGAGTTTTAAAGTTGAAAATTTTACATAATCTCGTTGATACCCGTATGTGACGGGGTGACCAAAAATAATCATTAATTTTTTTAATGCATAATTTTGTTATACTTGTCTGTCAGCAAGGGCACTTCCGTGGGATTTTTAATGATACAAATATGAGTTTGACATCAATCTCTTCGTAAAGAAAACATAGATTGCGAATTGACATGGCGATAAGCTGTAAAACGCTACGGCCTTTGACCATTTATACGGTCGAATGTTATGGCTAATAAACAAAATGGCGTCAAGGAATTAGAACACAGGGTACTGGATTTGTTTGTAGGGTAGCAATAACTAAAGCTGGCCGAGGTCACCTGGCCGACAGAGCCGTCATATGACTCATATGTTTACATCATAACATAAATACTTGAATAAGTACAATAAATGGAAATAAATTTAACAAGAATGTTACATTTTATAAAAATTTGTATAAAACTCACCCTTTTAAGCAGATTTATGAAGTAGTTTGGTTGTCGTCATATCAAAGTGGGGAAGATCTATAGTATAATAGCATCAGGTATGTTTCTACAGCTGTCTCCGTCAGCGATGTTCGCTTTTGTGAAAAATATGTTTGTATTTTGAAAATGACCGTTCGACATCTACAGATGTAATACAGGCATAAGTAAAACAATCTGTGAACTCACTTAACTAAGTTGTAGATGCACCATCACAAATTTGTCTTAATATGCTATAATCAGGATCTTTCTGTAATACACTCTCGAATTTTTCACTAACGCGATTATTTTTTTGCGTCATTTATAGCCTGTAGCTGTGTATTTACGTCGTCCACTATTTGCAGCGATTCCACTAACGACAACGACCTATTTTGCAATTTTTCTATTGCGTCGTGTAGTCCTCTATAATTGTTATTAATAGTTTTTAAATCTGTTTCAAGGGAAACATCTTGAAAGCTTGTCTGGCTTTCCCTAATAGCTGCAGCCTCGTTAGGGTTGAACTGTAGTATCACAGCTTTTATTTGTTGAAAATATTCAGCATAATAAAAGGCTGCCTTCAACCACGTTCCCCAACGTGTAAGAATCGGCTCTGATGGTTCCAGAATACCAGGACACAGTGTGTGAAATGCTCGAAGCCATTTAGGAGATTTGAGAAATACTTTTTTTGTATTTGCTATTAATGCATCTACCTCTGGAAAACATTTTCGAATCGTTTCTGCTACAAGATGGAACGCATGCACTTTCCACGTAATATGTAAAAACCTATAATCGTCTCTTTGAAGAATACGGCCCACCAAACGCATTGTCGCAGCACCGTCGGTCACAAACATCAACACTTGACTTGTTGACAGTTCAAATTTTTCGAAAGTCTCCACCACCCGCGTAATTGTTTCGCCAGTACACGCAGTTAGTCTTTTACTAGCTAGTAAACGTGGAAATGTTGGTTTAAGAGGGTCCAGTACACGTACTATAACATTTAAAATAGAATTTTTTTTACAATCTGTCGTCTCGTCAATACATAACCAGAGCCGTGTATTTTTTAATCCACATTTAATCCTATTTACAATGTCTTCACGAACAGCTGAAATATATCTACGTAACGATGTACGACTTGGTAAATTCACCTGGGGATTGTATTTATTCCCAAAACTCCCGAAATGGTTGTTTATCCAGTATGTGTAGCGAAATATTACAGGCTATTAACATTAACAATAAATCAAACATAAACTGAGTTGTCAAAGGCATGCCATTTTTTTTATTTTGATGTTGCACGGTATTGATATGACGACGACAATCTGTTTTGTGCCAGCACATTAAGTCTTGATTGCAAACTTTACAAATTATTTTGCATCCGTCATAGAATAAATCCGGAAATTCACCGATAAATTTATTCACTGTGTCCGCGTACGGTCGTTTTTTACCCTTTGGCGCGTTTGACATTATGTATAATTTATAGGTACAACCTCACGCATTAACCTTTCAAATAAGACTGCAGCGTAAATCACTTCTAAATCGGCACGTGTGACGCCAGCGCAAGACCGTGGCCGTACTCCAGCCACCTCGGCCAGCTTTAGCAATAA